>JAJMAK010000093.1:0-47931 GCA_030572615.1 Metschnikowia lachancei
CTTGTAGCGAGGGCTGAAGCACCTGGTCATAGGCTAGTTTTTTACATATATCGAATCGATATATTAGGATATATTTTTTTACTAAATTTTTCACCGAGTCAATATCGATATCTAGTAATTAGTAAAAATATCAAAATATAGCTCAAAATATATTTAGCTAAATTTCGCATTTTACTAATTTTAATCTACACTGGATATAGTATGTATGAATATAGTATGTATGAATATAGTATGTATGGATATAGTATGTATGAATATAGTATGTATGAATATAGTATGTATAAATATAGTATGTATGAATATAGTATGTATGGATATAGTATGTATGAATATAGTATGTATGAATATAGTATGTATAAATATAGTATGTATGAATATAGTATGTATGAATATAGTATGTATGGATATAGTATGTATGAATATAGTGAGAAGGCCAACGGTGAGAGTCCCGAAAATGGTAAGATACGAGCATGGACCCCGGAGGGCTTTCATTTTTGAAAAGATAATTTTGACGTTTCTTTATATGTAAGGGTTAAAAAATGCTTTGATCTCGTCTTTATTTGATATTTTTGGAGGGTTTATCGTAAGATTTGCGTTGACGGTGGTGGGGTCGGTATGCCAATCTCGTAGAAGTGAGATGGTTCATGATACTTTGAATGATATTACTATATAGTATATGTGAGTGGAATTTGTGAATGGAAATGGTGAGTGGACTTGGTGAATGGACTTGGTGAATGGAAATGGACAATGTCTCTTATTGAGGCGTTATAAAGTTATCAAATAGCTTTATACTTCTTACTACAATTCCACCATAGCGGATTCCTGGTGCCGTCAGTGCAATAGACCCTGTGGCATGTACATATCTGCTGCTTGGCCACTTTATGGATTTAAGTTGTCAGGTTTTGGAAACTTGTGATTTTCCCCACTTCGAAAGATATACCAATGGTTGCCATATCGAGCTGCTTATGGGCGACATTAGCGCAAGGCTTTGAGTGCTATCAATGTTCTGACCGTTTTCTTAAACGTGGATTCATGGTACGTGTGTTTTCTCTTTTGACAGACTGTCACTACCGGTAACCCTGAGTGGCTAGGAAGCGTAACCGATTTCCGCTCACGCCCGACATGGAACCATCTCTAAGAAACATCTCGCAAAATGGTAGATACGGTATCACATAACACCCACAACATCACAATCTGTCATACACGGGGTGATGGTACATTTTGAAGGTGTGATGTTTAACCAACGTGCTCAAACGGGCAAATTTCGCCAATTTAGACTCGCCAAAATCTCTAGCTTATTCCAGACCAGTGACAGAGGACATCGATACCATTCGAGGCAAATGCTTTTCTTTTTCTTTGAATGTATCCTCATCCATTTTGAGATATCTTCATAGATGGCCTTCAATAAGCAATCGTTATCAAAGTGCCCGGTTGTGAAGATTTACTATCTTGACCAGAGGATGTGAACAAAAACGAACATTGTAGACGTTACAAGTTTTAATATGACCTCACATAATGTTGGTTGAACGGGTTTGCATTTCAGTTCTTTAAAAGAAGTGAAGCTTTTTTTTCCTCTTCTTGAGAAAAGAATATTCATCGCATTTTCTGATTCCTGAGGGTAAAAGATGGTAACCTCTCATATAACAATTAGTATGATGCATCACAAACCAAGACGGACCAAGAGGGATCAGAGTCTTTATTCTATGGTTTCATAGCCCACTAAAGAGATCAATGGTTCTGATGCCAACGCCGCTTTTCCCAGGAGACCGTCCCTAACATGTACATCTGAAGAGGTGAAATCATCACATGGTTTAATCCGTTTTACAACTCTCACAACGAGCATAGGCCATGGACAATGTGCTTGGGGCACTTCGTCAGAAATGCCAAAACAGGTTAATAACTGTGGTTCTGCAAGCGCTTGTTTCTTTGAATGGGACGGAATAAGTCCAGGGAGCATTCCCAGACAAAACATGACACTTTGACTTCAACGAAAGAAGAGGTATCTTCAACATGGTTTATGTGACAAACATCGAAAACTAGAGATGGAGAACAAACCACATCTCTGCCTGTCTCCTTCTCCTTTGGGCTACACGCCCTCCATAATTTCTAAGCATCAGTGCCCTTACCTCCGCAAACAGTATACCTTACCTCCGCAAACAGTATACGACAAACCCCTCGATAAGCTCGTCCAGGAGATGGTCGTCCTTCACTCGGTACACCTGCAACCCCTCCCGAAACACCGTCTCCAAAAACTCCTCGGTCACCGCCTCGTCTCGCAATTGCATCCCCACCACAGCCACACTATGAGTATCCATGGCCAGTTTCACACACCTCACAAACGGCTCGATCAAGTAAGTGTTGTATATGGTGTCACACGCAAACACGTAGTCCGGCGCGCTGCGGCCCGTCAAGGCGGAAAACGTCGCCAAGCCCTGGGTGGGAGTTTCCCAGTCCAAGTCTACAAAATCGATTTTGCTCCACACCTGGTCCACGTCCCTTTTTCTGGGTCCCGTGCCATGGGCCTTTTGCGAGGTGGCGCTAGTATACTTCTGAGACACCACATTGGCGGCAAAGTTCTCCTTCATGAGTTTAAGCACGTGAGCCTGGTCTGACGCCACGTAGTGGCCTACTGTTGGTCCTATCACCGACGCAAGCAACGCTCCCACTCCCGCGCCTAGTTCCAAAACCACCGTTTGAGGCCCCAAGAGGCCGTTCATCGGGCAAAGCACATGTGCTGTCGCCCAGTCGGCAAAATACACCGCGGTTTGCCAGCATATGAACCCCGTGCTCGACAGCTGGGTGGCGGACGAGAGTCCCAGAAGCGACTGACGGATGGTCACGTCGATGCCGGAACGCGGTAAGCAAATATCGATTGTTTCCGAGGATTTATCTACATACCCTAGATGCTGGGCCTCACGCGGGCGGTGCTCGGTGTAGACGGTATAGAGGTGGTCATAGAGGGAGTCGGGGTCAATTTTCTCGAGCGCCGCGAAGTTCATGGGGGAGAAAACGTGAGGAGAACAGACGTGAAAAAAGTGAGGGAATCCGCGCGAAGGAGTTTTTGAGTTGGTGATGTTTCCTTCGGTGGTGTCATGATGAGTAGACAAAGTAAAGAATCTGTACAGTAGTACCTCTGTAAGCCGGACATATTATAAGCCGGAACCTGTTTTTTACGGAATGCCGCACAACTTTAGTTTTTCTTGGCCATAGTTAACACTCTTAAGTATGGGGAAAAAAACCTCGTTTATACGGATACCTGGTTTCTCTATAAGACGGATTTTTTGAAACCTAAAGAGGGTTTTTTTTTTTTTTTTTTTTGGATTTCAGGACGAAATATTGCCCGAATAACACCCTAGACACGCTGAGTTGCCCAAAAAACGCAAAAAAAAAGCCAGCAGACTCGTCACAGATCATTGCCCTATAAAAGTCGCAAGTTTCTCGTGGGTTTTGGAAATTTTGGAGCCAACGCGAACCTCCATTGCTGGCACCATGGGAAACGCCAAGCGACCTATGGACAATGAAAAGCGGCGTGCTTTGAGAAAGAGATATAGGAAGTAAATAGCTTGCAAAAGGAATTGGGCTTGTGGTAAAGCTAGAAGGTCGAACAACGTTGCCAACTGTTCTCGGACCCCAACGGACATTACAAGAGACATTACAACCCAAATTCAAAATGCCTGCAACCGCACCCTTGAATTAACTGATGGTGATACGATTGAAATAGATCTGGACGATGAAAATAAGCTGGATGAAGAGATTCTACGCAGTTGCTGCTCATTGGTTTAGATGAAGACTCCACGACTATGCTGCTTGCTTGTATGGATGACGAGGGTCTTACTAATGTGACAAGAACGCATTCTAACTTTTTCAAATAGAAAATTTAATTATTTCTACATTATTTAGACGACTGCTTTTAAATCATGCAACTGTGTATCAATCGAGATCGAAACCAAGCAAGTATAAATATACTTAATATTTCCTAATTAGGAAGTAGGTTTGCTTATATGCAAGAAAAACCTGGTTAACTTCATAAGCCGGACAAATTTCGTGCAAGAGATAAATCCGGCTTACAGACGTATTACTGTATATGTTTTCTCTTTGTTTCTTCATGCCATTCAGCACTTTTAGGAGATTTTCCCAATCGGGATGAGTGACAAAACATAGTTGCTTTAAAATGAATTATATGTAGAGTTGAATGGAATGAAAGGAAGTAACCTCCTTTCAAGGGATACGAAGAGTATAGGGGATGCCTTACTCTGGTAATACTAGACGTATACTGCACTACACTGTCTACGTTAGATGTAGAGTCGTATCTTCTGGATGATGGTGTTGGTTCCTTCCACCATCCTTGTGGGTTCACTCATTTGTTATGCATGCGTATTGGACGGCGCACGTATCCGTCACGTGATTACAGTCAGGTGACAATAGGCCACATGTGGCTGAGGTCTGGATGCCCTCTTACATGGAATGAATATATCGACTACGTTTTTTACTACAGAATATATTTTCGAACTTCTTGCTGGTATCCATATGTAGTTACAATGATATTTAACTAAAAAAATATATAAAAAATATATTCTCGATATTTTCTTTTTTGAAAGACAGGGGTGGAGCTGGTCTTCCTCTCGAGAATGCCTCCCCGTACAAGTGTTTTAGACATCGTCCCGGACCCAAACACCATCATCTACAGAGCCATCGATTCCGTCTCCATCTAAAACATCGGTTTTCCTTGATTAACGGGCACTTTCTCAAGAGAAGCCCGATTCAGCCGGAGATGGTTCTCCCAAGCAACACACACTCTCTCTAGTAAAGTTCTATTCCGAGCCTCTTGTATTATCAAAGGATACTTCAAGCAACTACCATAAAAAAGGAACTTTCCTTTTCATTCTCGCTTGAGATCCAAACACACTAAATTTCGCTCCCTTCTCCAGAAACTTGGACCTCACTGGTATCACCAGCCGTTAGGCTATCTTGAACTTTCTCTCTGTTTGCTTGAATGCAGTTTAAAGAATCATCGAGGATGCTCATTTTGTCTCTGAGTAAGCCTCCCGCCTTAAGAATGGCCCAAATTCTGATCGTACTCGGATCGAGTCTTGATTTTTGGTGAGCTAACTGAAAACTACGTAAACCTTCCCTCTTTTATCCTCGAGTTTGGCGTATACCTCGAGCTTGGCGTATAACATCAACGATGTCTCATTGTACATCACAAAGTCCAAGGAGTATTGCCCAACTTGCACGAGTCTATGCTGATTTGGGAGCTCTTTAGCCAATCGGCTACTATTCAGCTACTATTCAGCTACTATTCAGCTACTATTCAGCATACTATACAATGCACCAACTAGTCACTGGTGTCGCTCTCCCTGCTGAGAGACCCCCACTATCCTGATGATACTCATTGTTTGGGCCGGTGCTCTCCGATCAGCTTCGCAATGTGCTCCTTTTTGGGTGTCTATACCTCAATAACTCCAAATCGTGCCCAGGCCTAAGCTCGGGCTCTGCCGAATCCATTTGAACACGCTAGTCGTTGCTTCTAGCGAGGGCTGAAGCACCTGGTCATGGCCTAGGTTTTTACATATAGCGAATCGATATATTAGGATATATATTTTTACTAATTTTTTCACCGAGTCAATATCGATATCTATTAACTAGTAAAAATATCAAAATATAGCTCAAAACAAAATATATTTCGCTAAATTTCGCATTTTACTAATTTTAATCTACATTGATTATATGTATGCCGGCTCTACGCCACGCAACCACATACACTACCCCAGTGAATACTTCCACACCCAAGCCTTCCACACCCAAGCCTTCCACACCCAAGCAAAATCCAACATAAAGTCGAATGCCTTTCTGCTAAAAGCCTTTCTATCATATTGAATACCCGTAAAAAATGATGAACCTCTCAAAACATAAAACTCAAACATTTCTAGTTATAATAGCAAACAATAGGCGCACTCACGTGCCGTACCTGAATGCGCAATTGAACAATTTGTCAGCAACGCTTTCAGCACGGCCCCAATGCACAATTACATAATGATGGTCGATTTTTTAGAGGTTCCGGATTTTCCGAGGGGTTTGTGAGTGTACTTTATGGATGGTGACCCTCAAATCGGGACGGAGATTTCCCTTTTGAGTGTCCGTGGAATTTCCATGGAATCTCCATGGCCTACGACTGTTGCTGCATAACCACAGCCCGGATCGTTCTTAGGTATAAAAAAGTACAAATCCTAGTTGGTGTTTTTGAGCTTTTATACTTTTCTCTATATCATCTCATCTTTAAATCATCTTTTTATCTCACTTTAACAAAAATGACCACCACTGTTTTCGTCTCTGGAGCCACTGGCTTTATTGCTCAACATATCATCAAGATTCTCCTTTCTAAGGGCTATAGTGTTGTTGGATCAGTTCGCTCCGCCGCAAAGGGTGACCACATTAAGAAATTGTTCAACTCTGATGCTTTCTCATACGAAGTTGTTCCGGATTTGGAGGCTCCTGGTGCGTTTGATGAGGCATTGAAGAAACACCCAGAAGTCACGGTATTCTTGCACACAGCATCTCCTCTTAAATTCAATGTCACCGATATCGAGGCAGAATTGCTTATTCCGGCAGTGGAGGGAACTAAGAATGTGTTTAAAGCGATCAAGGTGCACAGTCCTCAAATCAAAAATGTGGTTGTCACCTCGTCGATTGTGGCCATGTTTGATGTCTCGAGAGTGAAGGATTCCTCATTTGTTGTCAACGAAACTTCTTGGAACCCTACTACATGGGAAGAATCCAAGACTGACGGTTTTCTTGGATACTCTGGATCCAAGACGTTTGCTGAGAAGGCTGCGTGGGAGTTTCTTGAACAAGAAAAACCCAACTACACGGTTAATTTCGTCAACCCAGGCTATGTCTACGGCCCACAAGCGTTTGATTCCGAAGTCAAGGATGAGCTCAACCTTTCTTCAGAAATTGTCAACAGTTTGTTGAAGTTGAACCCCGACTCTGATGTTCCTGATGTCTCTGGTCCTTTTATTGATGTAAGAGATGTTGCCAAGGCCCACTTAGCTGCGTTTGAAAACAACTTGACCAAGGAACGTCTCTTGTTAACCTCCGAATACTTCACTGCGCAATCAATCATTGATATTTTGACAGAAAACTTCGATGAATTCAAGGGAAAATTGCCTGTGGCAAAGCTGGACGATGCCTACTACTCTGGTGCTGTTTACGACAACAAGAAGACCAGAAATCTCTTGGGCTACCAATTTTTTGACTTGAAAACATCTATTGTGGACTCCGTTGCGCAAATCTTGAAGGCCAAGGAAAGAAAAAACTAACATGATTTGAAAGGAAAACACAATTAAATGTTAGCCTTCGGTAAATATTTTTCTGTTTATGTCTCTGAGCAATATAAACCACCCTATCGATTGATAATTGTAATATTATATGGTACGGTAGGATTTGGATAATCTCGTTCAAGCCGCAGTTTTTTTGACGGGTGGTATAGTATATTCCAGGTTCTGTAAATTACTGTTCTGGATCGTCAACGCTAATTAGCATACCAGATGCTCCTCCATCCATCCATGTTGTAATAAGATCGTCTATAACACAGCCTCTTACATGCTTCTTTCCGTTCTTTCCGTTCTCTGTCTACTACTTGAGTTCCTAAACGCTTTTTGAAAGAGAATTAAACGAATGAATCTGTGGTGGATTTTCACTTGGGAGGTTTTCCTGTGTTTCGTCCAAGACGGTTGTACCATTTTGTAATATTTTACAATTTTTTTTGTCATATTTGAGGCATATAAGTGAAGGCACATTTCTTAACTTCAGAGCCTCAAACAACTACACCATATTATTGATGTACTATATTGTAGTAAACCACCATATTCCATTGTAAATTGTTATAGACCCAATGAGGTGCCCACTCCAGGCTCGGTAAGCAGTACCCTATCCATGGATCGTTCAACAATAGGTGTAACATTGAACCTGATCCTTGATTAGACCTTTAACTCGAAGGGGGGAAAGGGTGAATACTATATCTCACCTAGGGATGTACTCACGAAAATGTGAGAGATCAAACCACACTGGAAGTGGCAAATCTTGGTTACTTAAGAAGTCTGTTTACGGAATGAAACAATCTGGCTACGGTATAAGCATTTAGCAACACAGTTGCAGGACTTGGGCTTTGAGGAAACCGATTTTGACGATCTTTTTCTTGTGGCGGACAACGAAGGGACACTCAAGAGCTTCAAAAATTGAATCAATCTTTGACCTAAGCTATTTCCGACAAGTATCTGAATACCTCGGGATAGAATTCAAACTGAAAAGTCAAGAATACTCTATGTTACAACATAAATAATTGAGGAATCCTTAAAGTTCTTAGCTTGAGGCAGAACTTGGAAAATTTCTCAGCAAATCGACTGAATATCGGGTAGACATGGATAATGGGATCAGACATAACTTGGTGGAGACAAAAGCCTTCTACCGACAGGCTTCTCCAAAATTGAATCTGTTCAGGCAACGTCACTAAAGATCGATGAACTGGCCAAATAGCATATCGTACTTCCATCATGCACCCACAACGTGCTCCTCACACTCTCCTCTACGAGAAAGTATGAGATATAGTGGTGTAGCACATCGATCATTCGCATATCTGGTAAGAGCACCATTTCGACCAAGCCCTTCAATGTTTTAGACTACTTTGCCGATTCTGTTTTAGATTTTCGTCCGCTTTAAGCAAGGCGAGGATTGGGAAAAACCGAATATTAGCGCGAGAAACCTTCACAACACGTACATCTTCATTTGTAGAACAAAGTAGTAGAATCCCGATTGAATTCAGTCGCCAATGAAAGCCAGACGAAATTTGGCGAGTTCGTCTTATTGGGGATATTAATGAGGCTTTATTTTCGTCCAATCATCTATGTCAGGGAGCGCAGTGGGCATACTACCAACTATCAGAACTTTCCGAGAGGTTCAATTTGCAAAATTTCACGTGTGCTGCCATTTGTCTCACAATAATATCCCTGCTTTCCAACCGAAGAGAATACCAGAAGGACTAGAAGGATCACGGCCCCATACACTAGGAAAACTTTGAAGGTTACCCCCTTAAATGATGCCAAAGTAGCCCTTGTCTACGCTCGCTTGGGTTGCAAAACAGCCCGGGTCACACAACCCTCGTTTAGCAAATTCTTATTAAAGTTTCTATGATATATATGAATATGAATGAGGTTTTGAACCGCTTCAGACAACGCTCTTGGCCTTCAAGATCTCGGCAATCAAGATACCGGCACCTGCAGCACCAATGACAGTGTTGTGCGACAAAACCACCATCTTGAAGTCCAACACAGGGTCTTCTCTGACTCTACCAACAGATACACCGAAACCAGCATCTCTATCTCTGTCCAATCTAGGTTGAGGTCTGTTGTTCTCGTCCAACACATGGATGGTTTGCTTGGGTGCAGAGAAACAACCCAATTTGGATGCGTCACAGACGTAGTTTCTCAAGGCATCCTTGACCTGGTCCACCGAAGGAGCAGGCCTGGAAGCGAAGCGGAACGAGATACACTCGGTGTGGCCGTCGCTCACTGGCACACGGTTACATTGGGCAGACACCTTCATGTCGTCCTCGGGTATAAGGGCAAAGCCGTCTCCATCTGCAGAAACACCACCCAAGATCTTTCTGGTCTCCCACTCCATCTTGTCTTCTTCACCACCAATGTATGGCACAATGTTGTCCAAGATATCAATACCCGAGACACCTGGAGAGTATCCAGCACCCGAGATGGCTTGCAATGTAGTAGCCGTGAGAGCATCAATAGGGCCGAAAGCATCCACCAATGGTTTCAAAGGTGCAACAAGACCGGCAGTCGAACAGTTGGAAATACACACGATAAAGCCCGGTCTCTCTTTGCCAGCGGCCTTAGCATCAACAACACGCTTCTCCACTACCGACAAGTGTTCAGGGTTGACAATAGGCACAATCAAAGGCACGTCGGGGGCTCTTCTAAAGTTGCTGGCGTTGGACACCACAATCTTTCCTGCAGCGGCAAACGCCGTCTCAATGTCGCCGGCAACGTCAGAGTCCAAGCCGGAAAAAACAATCTCACACTCGGAGAAACGGCCTGCAGGCTTACATTCCTCGACGACAATGTCTTGGGACGATTTTGGGAACAAGCTGGTCTGTTTCCACGTGACGGCGTCTTTATAGGGTTTACCGGCGGAACGGGAGGAGGCGCCGAGCGCATAAAGCTCGAAATCTGGGTGGTTATCCAAAAGCAAGATAAAACGCTGGCCCACGGAACCCGTGGCTCCAAGAACACCGACTTTCGTTAATGCCATGATGTATTTATGTGATAAAAAGGAGAGAAGAAAAGAAGTAGGTATATGATTAATTGAATCTGGCACTTGAGAAATTGACTCATTCGCAGCTTGTTGACGGACTGTGTGCAGTACTGTGATAATTCGGGAGTGTGTGCAGTCCAGCAATGATGATTTCCCTGGAGCCAAGTCTGGGTAGAATTTGGAATTTGGATGGTATTCGTTTAGGTTTTCTTATATTCGGGTATGTGGTTGTGATCTGAGGTGACTTCGGTTATTTTAAGGGTTTGGGTAACGGAATAGCAACGCACGAGAGGAAAAATCGGGCGCCTGCACAGAGTGGGGAAGACCGTCACGTGACCTCGCCAAATTGAGCAGCATTTCTTTACACTACAATATTTCAGTGTGAAGGGGTATTTTTCTTTATTCTGTGCCTTGCGTTCAGGGTTAAAGCAAGACGTGAAGGGTGATAATGATTTCTTGATAGTACAACGTTCATTTAGTCCATGTTTTCTCTAGCTCTTCTGATCTCTCTGGACACTAACTATAGAGCGAGTCGCACGGCTATAGAGAATAGTCAGATCTCCTGTTTAGGTAGGTCAATTTAGGTAAAACACCCGAGGGTACTGGATATTATGGGATATTTTAGAAGCTGAGTTTTACCTCCTAATCTCGGTTTGTCGTATTTAGGTGGGGCTCTAATCGTGATCTAATCATGATGAGTCCTCTTAGAACTTTGTCCACTGCTCAGGGTTATAACGATTCAAATAGGAACCACATGCCTATATAACGATAGGAGCATTGTAAGTCAATTGCTCGTACAAAGTATGATTTTCTGTTTGGTTGAGTTGTTTGGGTTGTGAAAAAATCCTGTACATGTGTTCAAGTGAAAGAAACTCTGGTCTGAAGTAAGTTTCTCGTGGCCAAAAGAGAACCTATGAAGCAACGAACTTGAAGGGGCCTCCGAGGAGTAATCTTAAGTAATATTCCACCTGGTGTGCCATCTAACGGGGTATCCATGATAACTATAACAGCAAACAGGCACTAGAAAAGTGGGATATACACCAAGACAGGATATTATTATCTCTCTTTGAAGTTTCCTGACTAATATGGGCATAGTTCCAGCAGATAGACCTAAAGCCCCACCTCAATGGGTCAAGGTCGTGGCATCCAAGGTATTATGCGGTTTGACGTGATTAACAAGACTTTGATGCACAGTCCATGTCTTTTTCAGGGGTATTAATGCTTAAGAATAGCCGGTCTAAGGTAAGTCTGATGCTGATAGTCCACATATTCAATTCACGGATGTGTGAGTTGTTGGTGCAGAAAATATAAGCCTAGGCTTTTTTAGTCTAGGTTTCGTTCACCACATAGACGTATGATAACGCATTCCAAAGATTGTACAGCAGAGCAAATGTGTGGAAGAGGCATAAAAATTTAGAATTTTAAGCGGATCACGATATGGCACGGCGATGGTGATGCGGATGACCGATATTGGGTTGATATTGGGTTGATATTCTCAATATGTGTATTGTTATCCTCTTTGTTATCTTGGATTTGATGTAGGATGACAAAAGGTTGGTGTTTTCCTGTCATTTTTCTTTTGTATTATACCACACGCTATGAGACCATTACGCGGAGCTAGAGCAATATATCGTATAGGAAAGTCTATGATGTAAGTATAGACATGCTGTCCTATTAATCCCCAAGATTGGATAACATTTAGCATCCTCATAATACGCTTAGTTCCCAAAATCACTAAATATCTCTCCGATAAGCAGCAATGAAGCTGAGCCCACGACTTGTGCCTGGGGACTAAGTCGTTCCTTTCAAACCTCTTGCCGGACTCTGGTCTTTTGTCTGCGAAGTCATTATGTACAATCAACCCCTCGTCATTCGGCAACTCCAGTGCGCTATAACTCTGTCCAAATTCACCTGTCTGTCTTCCACATGCCAAAAGCGTTGGCTTCGTAGATGTGTACACATAGCTCCCACGTTTTATCCGAAATTAACACAAAAAAGGTTCTTTCTGATTTCGAAGAGAGATCAAAGCGTGTAGATATCGCAGAGCCGGTAAATCGACTAATCGTTTCCATTAAACTGATCATCACTAACATAGGTGGTTCCCTTTACCGTATCATGTTTCGAAGGGTGACTTCTTTGTGTATTAGGCATATCTAGGGTATTCTTGAAGTAAGTTTCTTCATGGATACATCCATTGGTAATACTTGAAACTCTCAATGAACAATGTATATTGCTAAGGCTTCAAGGGAAAGGTTTTGGAGTACATTCCTTATTCGAGTAAACATAATAGAACTCGGCTTAAACCAAAAGAAGCAGGAAAAGCCCATCCACGTAATTCTGACTTTATACCGAGAAGATACTGAATGACTAATCAGGGCTTCTAAAGATTGCAAAAACAATTAACAAAACCCAGGAAGTTAATTAAACTTACTACATGGTGGAATCTGTTTGAGGAAACGACAGAGAGACAAGCTCGATTTGAGGCTGGCAACACTATAGCTTTCCGCAGCAGTACTTGTCACCAGACAGAATAATAAATCATGATTCGGTGAAACAAAAACGTATCTTCTGAGGTCTATTGTTCTTCATTTTCTGAAAGCATGACCAGGCCTTTCTATGTGCGATAATATGAAATAAGGTGGCTATGTTGATGGCGCTCATAGCGTGGGTTATTCTTATAAAGAGGTGCTTGCGATGCATGCTGGGAGGTTTTCCCTATTCCACACCAGAAATACTAATCCACACCAGAAATACTATTCCACACCAGAAATACTATTCCACACCAGAAATACCTCCGTGATTTGGCCGCGGTGTTTTTCCCTAGTAAAACACCTGCTATACAAAGTTCTGGGAAAGTTGGAACACTATGATTGTCGATGTAATCACCCATCATTGTGATTCAATTCCATCATACTTAGTCTTCGCCAACATAAATACCATCGTAAGTCCCCCCCAAAAAAACCGATTCTACATATTCTGCTTCATATCATTAATATGTTCCCGGTGCTAGCTCTTCTTGCTGGTGCATTACATTTCTCGTTTGCTGTATCGACACCAATCCACACCCAAGTGTCCCCAAAAACCCCTCACAAGTCTATTTCCAGTGGCAGAACTAATAGCCATTCTCCCGTAGTCCTCCTGAACATTGAAAACGGTTCCCTTTATCCGCCTACTCCCTCATACAAACACAGTGTGGGGTCTCGATTTAATCCCGAAAATGAGGCCGAGTATTTGGTGAATTGGTTATACACGGTATTGTTGCACTTTACCCATACGCCTCAATTGGACACGAGTCACTTTTCTTGTATAGCCCATCACATTGCCGGTAAACTCGAGGATATAGCAGTGTTGATGAAGCAGAATCCTCCATCCGAAGACCTAAGCAACCAGTACAGATACATCAGGCATATGTTTATGATGATAGAAAACGCCCACATCCTCTTGAAGAATTATAACCAAGAAAACGTAGTGCACCATTTACTTCGTCGTGTGGTCCAGCTTAACGTGCACCTTTTGGAGTTTTATGATGCGAGAGGCATTCCAGATCCACTGCTCGCATACTATAAGGAAGACTTGATGCACTATAATGCTTGCCTAACGTTTTGGAAAGAGGTCTATGGCGCCTTGCCGGGTTGGTCGGCAATACCTGCAAATATACACATCCTTTTTCATCTGCAGTTCAACTATGCGGAGCATAGTCTTGAAGTGTTAACAGGCAAGATTTTGTGAGAGACTACAGGGGTCAGGACTGATGTACTGGTTGAAGGTGCGTTGCTGTATCCGAGCTTTTTAGGTGTAGGTGGCGAAAGTGGGGTCTTCTTATGGTCTCTTTTTCGTTCCAGCTTTTTTTTAGATTGAACCGAGGCTCTTCTACTTTATCTCTTTTTGTTAGGCTGGAATATATGTTTTCAAAGCAAATGTAATATCCATGACTAATAATCTGGGAACTTTTGGTGAAGTAGTTTCCAAACGATGGTTTTCTTAGCATTTTGAACACGTTTATCTAATTTTTGAGGCTTTGGAAGCTTTGTAAGCTGACTGATTTTTTATCTAATGGCCACAGCCATAGAGGCTGAATTGAGTGCAGTATGAGCTCGAGAATCTTCATTAATATGCCCAATACTAGAGTACATCATATAAACCGTGACTTTTTCTAAGCGTAAATAGCCACTTTCCGTCTCTATATAAAATTTCATGGGTGACTTGATTGTTGAAACGTGGCTATGTCCCCCGGATACACCGATTATTATCTAGTCACGTACCAAGATAGTATGAAATTGGGCCACAGTCATCTCCTGAGAGGACCCATGCCATTTCTCTAAGCAAAAACACTCAAATCCGTATAAAATTGGAAGCCCTGAATATATAAGCCCCGGTGTTCCTATACACTACAATCTGTGAGTCCGTTCTACTACTAAAAACGATATCTGAGCTGCCTCAAGAAGTAAGCAGATTCTCACTCCAGAGCTTTCAATCGCATTTAAATCACATCTATGAAATATTAGTAAATAGGTATGTCTCCCCTTGAGCTAACAAGATCAAAAGAGTTCTTACACTATTTTCTAGCAATCCCTAATGGCCTTCAAAGGGTATTGTATATGGAAATTGAACCGGTCTAAACTAATAATTGCAGTATGAAACACGATTCTTTTAGCTGTAAGCTGTTGAGTGAACTATTTACCCAACAAAAAGAGTCCGTCCTGGATTTAGTAATTCCACCTTTTGGTAATTTCTTCGGAATTCTTCCTGTGCCGAGCCCCCTTCAAAACATACCATTTACCAGCAAATTTGAGACCACTTGACTTTCTACACAGCCTTGGGCCATACACACCAAATCTCCCAATTTCGACCCATTATATAATGTCGCTGCCCATCTTTCTCTATACTTCACATTGGCAATACCTCAATATGACAACACATCCATGTCTTTTTGCAACGGTTTTCTTCGTTCTACTAGTTCGATCAAGTAAATGCCAGTCCCCAACCAGCAATACTCCAGCTAAAACCACTGCTGACAAAAGTTTGTTAACTCTTGAGAACGAACTTGAGAAAGAGCTAAATACTCCAACTCAAGAGTTATTTACCCTGTACCCTGACTCTTATAACCAGTCCTACAAGGAAACACTTATCGAGCATTACAATGTCCATCTATGCAATCAAGCCGAAGCGTTTTTGGTGCGTTTTATGACCCAATTGCATACGTTTATCAATATCCTGGCTTTTTATAGTGACCGATTCGAGGAGCGCAGTATAATTCTCGAAAGACAACTTTTACAAGCACAAACTTTTATAAAAACAATTCTGCCAACAAAATCACTTTCTGAACATTTTACCTACTGTCAGACAATGTTCAAATTCATGGTGGAGGCTGTGGAAACAATGAAGTACTTCCGGGCCGATGGACCAGAAGACCAAGATTTGGTTCATAGGCTAGTGGAGCTCAATGTCTGGATTTTTGCTCTTTACGACGTTTACGGCAAGCCTAATGTGCATCATCCTAGGTACAAAAAGACTATTACGGAATATTCCCGCTTTTTGAAAGACTGGTGGCGGGTTTATGACGGATTGGATCATAAGCCATTAATGGTGCGAGTGGTTTTTGAGAAACAGTATGCCCACGCTAAACAAAGGCTTAAAGAATTGGCCAGTAATAGTTCTGAGTTGGAAACAGTACCTGAGAGGGAAATATTTAATTTGGCTTACCACAAGATTCTAGAAATAGTCTTACGTGGTATACATTAACTACGATGGTCAGCAAAGAATGCCACCCGTGTTAAGTGGGCAAACTATGGTTGTACAATCCACTTACTTTAGTTGTTTTTCTCTGGTCTATTTGTAGAAACCCTCCCTTTTGATTATACGCAAGTGCAATACCAGGTAAAACTATAAGGGAGTCAGAAATAAGTGAATAAATCTGCAAATTGTAAGAAGACGAAAGAAACCGGTAAGGGGAGAGATTGTAGTAAGTGTTTCTTTGAAGGTTGAAGATTGAAGATGAAGATTGAAGATGAAGATTGAAGATGAAGATTGAAGATGAAGATTGAAGATGAAGATTGAAACTTATTATGTAAGAAAAGCAGTTAGAAGAAGGATGGGTTTTCCATCATTGGATGTGGAAATACCGGGGTTTATATATTCCGATTTCCGGGGATGTGGCGACTCGTTTCGGCGGAACGTGTTCACCGGGGGTGTTTGAGCGTACCCGTGCTTTAGCTAATCACTTATAATTTACCTGACAAAGGGGTGGTGTCATTCTGGTTTACTGACTTTCCAGAACGCGAAAAGAAGATATCTTAAGAAAATATTTCTAAACTACTTTCTTTTAGATGCCATAAGCTTGTAAGTATTTCCGACGGTTTGGAAAATTGGATGGTTCTATAACAAGCAAAATCCATATCAACTTGGGTTTGTTCAAGGTCAAATTTCTACCCAATAATAGGTGTTTTTGAGTTATATAAAGATAATCCCTGAAGAGAAAAGGTACAACAACGCCAAAATACTACCACAATGGCTCCAAAGAACTCACCTTTCTCCATATCTTCTTCAATATCTTCCTCAAAAACTGCCTGGTACACTGATCTGTGAGAGGTCTTTGATTTTTTTCTTCTGGTTTTCCAGGTGTTTTAATTCTTCCACATCATAGTCAAGTGACTTGACCAATGTTGCTCCTACCATAGTCAATTTACTGCAAATCTACAAAGATTCACAGAGAAATACCATTAAATTGATATCCAAAGCTAAGGCTTAGTTCCCCCTCCGTTTCTCAGACCGTAATTATTAAACAGTTGCGATACAATCTAAGACTAAACAAAAATAAAGGCTTCAAGTCACCCAAGCGTCCTACACCAAGACACAGAATGACACCAAAGCCACAAATACCAAAATCACGTTGCGGAACCCACCCGGAATATTCACATGCTCAGATCCATTGACAAACGATTCCACAACGGGGTAGACCTTACCAGTAGATGAGATTTTCTCATCAGAAGAGGAAGAGAAGATATCTTTTCCAGAAATGGCTGATCCTCTGTATTCAGAGGGAGGTTTGTCATTGGAACCTGCAGACTCGTCTAGTAAAGTTACAGCAGTGTCTATCGCGGTTCTAACTTTTTCAGTAAGGCCATTATTTTCCGCAAGGCCATTATTTTCAGCAAGGCCATTATTTCCGGTATTATGGGATAATTCTGGTACGAGATCCTTCGTTCTGCTTGTGACAGACCCTGGTGAATTCACGACTTCTGTTTCAAAGTAGACACAATCCTCATCTGAGTCACATGGCCCAGAAAATGTTGGTGTTTTTGATGATTCACAAGAATAGGTGATGGTAAGAGTTTGGCCTTCTGTATTGGTGGTGTCCAGTATCTCAGATGTCACTGGGGCCACTATTAAAGACTCGGTTTTGGAGATAGACTCGTCGATTTTCGGCTCGTGAGAAACAGTGGTTGAATAATCCTCTTCAACAGTAGTTGAAGTTAACCCCTCAGTGAAAAAAGGGGTGGCATTTCCCTCAACCAGGTGTGAAACCAACGGCACTTCAGACTCGATGGGGGAGATTTTGCTTTCGTGGGTTTTTTCCTCAGCCGTCCTCTCTGGGGTCTCTTCAGCTATCTCAGTCTCTTCAGCTCTTGCAGTCTCAACATTTATGGATTCGTAAGATGACGTGGCCATAACAATGGTAGCTTCACTTTCGGTGGCTTCCGTCTTCATCAAATTCAGGGACATGGCGGGTTGAGTTTCACCAGAATTCGTCTCAGGTGCACAAGGCTCGGTGTCATACTCGTGCTGATCTATGTGGTGCCCCAAAACAATCAGTAATTGCGAGCCTGGTGGCCTGAAAGAAACACCTAAACCGCAATTTCCCTGCCAATTGAAACTCACCACACGGATAAAGTAGTGCACGCCGGCCTCAAGGTCAAAGGACTTTTTTTTCATGATATGATCGATATTTCCCCCGCCACCTTCCTTATCGATGACACTCATTGCATACCCTCCATATTTATCACCGTCCGGGCGGTTGCAGCACGTGAGTCCTGGAGAAATTTGCAACGACGCTCCGTTATCGGCTCTTAAGGTGAATTCATACAGCCCGGTACTTTCTGGCGTAAAGTATCCCGTGTGTTCGAGCGAATAGTTCGAAACTGTCATTTTCTGCCTATAGATATGTCCATCCACGATCTTTCTGTCCGAAGACTTGATCCTAAAGCTGCTGTGGCGGATACCCAGCACGGTGGCCACAAGCCCACCTTTCTTATATCCACTAGTGAAAAAGTCAGGGGACCATCCGTTCTCGCTTTTGAGTTCGTAGCCATAGAAATTCACCTTAAACCCAATACTGCCTTTCTTTTTAATGTCGCATTGCGGAGTCGCAGTTGCAGTTGCAACCATTAAAAGCGCGGCCCACCAGAGTGCATGTCCAAGCATCGTATAAGCAAGGCGGTAAAGAAGAAGCCAATAATAAAATTACGCAATTTACTTGATGGGAAGTTTTAGGAATATAAGTAGGCGAGGAGCTTTGGGGGTTTTTTAAGTGGCTTGGAATTGCGGCATTTAAGCGCTCCAGCGAAGGTTTCTTTCCATTGTTTGTGCTTTCGTGTTTTGCCAAGCGACAAGCTTCTGGTTAGGAGCCTTGTCAATGGATACAATGGCATTATTTTGGGTGGGAATATTTTGTTTCGATGGGTAATGTTTGGACCGACGGCTTAAGGGGACATAAGAAAAGATATGGTACAGTGGTATGGCTGGGTGGTGGTTTTTCCATCCAAAATGATCCGACGGGGTTGTAGTAGTGATTAGAGTAGGCAGAAAAAATTCTGTTTTTATGAGTTTTAAAGTTGATATCGTCATGTGCGCCACGAGCAAACAAGGTCTCCAATTAAGGTACAACGCACATTATGCACCACCATTGTCTTTTTCGGGACCCTTTGTTACTCCTTTTCGACCATACCATACCAGTAGAGGTGGCCAGATGGGGATGGAAAGCACGCAAATGAATAACAAAGATGTCCCACTTCAATTTCCAAAATGTATGGCGTAGATCTCACCTGCTTCGGGCTTTCTGCTCTCTGATTGGTAGGGCTAAAGGTAAATTGCTCAGGAAAGCCAATTTCTTTTGAGGCCAAGAGAAGTATATGGTCTCTCATCTAGGCATCAATCCACCTCACATTCTGGCCATTGTAAGTGGAAGGAAATGTGCAAATCTTTTACGTTCATAAGTCTATCATCCGCCATTACTTTTTTACCTCTGTTTGTATTCTCAATTGACGTGGGAAACCTTTCAGATCAACTTCTAAGCCTTTGAAACACTTGCCACGACAGCTTGAACAAGTGGTGCTCACGATTCACGTATGTGCCACTCAAGTAATAAAAGGAGCCATAGTGCAGATCTCTCCTATCTTCCATGCTGGTGCTACCGAGGATGCCATCAATGCGAACGGCTCTCGATCTATGGGCACCTACTCCTTTTGGCTTGTTTTCTGCTCATTAATGGGTACGATAACTTTCATTCTGATTCGCTTCTGCGAAACCACTTCAAAAGACTTTCTGAACACGGCCACCCTCATATGAACATTAGCTTGTATAAAGCAACCCTTCTTTCGAAACTTCAAGTCATTTGGTGTGTATGATAATAAACAAAACCCTATGTTTACATACATAAAGGTTTGCGGTATTGGCTGGTTTCCATAACCATTTTCCGAAAACATCATTGGAGCCATTTTGTCCAGTTTGTTTCATGAAAAATGTGCCACCTTGGTGTCTATAAGAAATGGGGGAAAGTTCAGGATCGTAATGGATAGCTGAAAGACAATTCCTCTGGTCAATCTAGAGCATACAGGTGCTTCAAAACGTGCAGCAATTTGACAATTATGCCTCAAACTGAATCTTGAAAAACACAATTTTCAAGCCTAAATAAGAAGTCTTGAACCGAGAAGGATGTGCTTTCTTTGTTATTCTTTTTTTTAAAAGAAACAATAGTATTACAGAATGCCACTATAAAAACGACACAAAAACTATAAAAATATAGAGAAAAAGCTGAAAACACATCTGGATAGAGAACAGAATCATGACGTTATCCGGCTCTCCCGAGCCCTATACCTTCTTCCTTACTCTAGCCTTTCTGTAGATTACGTCCCCTCATCTTAGTATGTTCCAACATCTTCTTCATTTGCCTAATCAGAGGAGGTGAAGAAAATTTCCCATTGGCCTCTCGGCAGACAGCGTGGACGTATCATTTAGGGTGGGGAAAGCTTCAAAAGTCTTGTTTAACGGTGCCTACATTGAATTTAACGACATCCCGTCTTCGATGTTTAAGTGATTCAACCAGAACTTCGTGCAGCCACACTCATTATAAAGAAGACTTGGAATATGTTGCAGATTAACCTCTTTTTCTTTTTAAAGATTTATCTCTTGCAAATAAAGACCCAGGTGGTGGACTAGTATCATGCATTGAAACATATGATCCATAATTAAAGTGGTGAAGAGCTTCAAGATCCTTGCTCTTTTTCCATTCAAGCTCAAGAAGAGTTTCCACACCTTCTCCCAACGGCTCTTGCCCCGAGCCTCCGGACAGAAGTCCAAAAAATGCTGAGGCATCGCAGGCCGAAGTGCTGATTGCTTCTTCTTACTCGCAGAAGTGAAATTGCTCGGATCAAGTAATACACCTCTAATCAGTACGTGGCAGATTGCCGTACTTGGATGTACTCCTTGAACCGCGTCCCACCCTTCCACTGTGTGCTACTCTATTGTCCTTTTGGACCTTGCGCATCTCCTTTCGGACAGTGTTCATCTACTTCAGGATCTAGCTCCTCTGCTTTAAGACCTTGCGCCTCGTTTCAGGATCTTTTGACACTCAATCTTCCCGATATGTGATACTCTAGTCCACTTCAGGGGATTTTTCGTCAACTATCTAGTCTCTTACTGAAGTCCCAGTCACCTTCTTCGAAGGCTTATTCCGGGAAATATAAATAGGCACTCTTTCCACTAGGGAAAGAGCTTTTCTCCGATTAGATTTAACTACATCATTGAAACTCACAATACCTTTTAGCTAACCGGACGGCGTGATTCTAACAGAGCACATTGCTTTTCTTCCTCATCTGTTAAGGAAACCCGTCCACACCCCTCGATGGAGCCTCACACGACAGGGGAATCCAAACATGCCTCAAGATAACAAATCAATGGGTAGGTCCATTTAAGATTTTTGAAAAGTGTACCTGACCTTTCCAATAAGAAGTCCGCCACATGGAGCCCTTTGGACCAAGCAATAGTTGTCCCCCTTCTGCCATTCATAATCTTTACCATATGATGAGTGAGTTTCAAGAAGTCTTTGGTATACCAATACAGATCTTTCAACGTTGCCCTTGCACCTGAGTGACCATTTCCAAAACTCCATAGCCACCCGGCTTGGGCCTCGCATATAACTTATTAGTACTGATACCCTTGAAAACTGCATGGATGTTTGGGTTCATTTTCTTGACTTGTTGGTTACTCATGTATTGGGCCAAATCTTTGTACACCATCTTGGACGATACAAAGACATTAGTTCCAATAGCCCTGGTAATCAAATCAAGATGCATATATCCCTGCTTCAATGCCATGAACGGTAACTTGAAATGAACCTCTTCCAATTTACCCCTTCTAGCTTAAGACCCAAATATTTCAACTCCGACCAAAGGTCGATTGAGGATATGGCCTGCTGATATTGTGCTTGGTCTGCGTGAAAGCCAAAAAGTTTAGTCTTGGTTTCACTAACTCGACTGTTACTCAATCTCTCAAACATCTGAATGGCTTCAGCGACTTTAGAATAATCTGCCTCTGACCCAAGGTATATGTTCACGTCATCAGCGAATCCCCCAATGCCTGGATATGCATCAAGAAAGGTTCCAACGCTAAGTTGAAAATACGAGGCGATAAGAGATTTCCCTGACTCGTACCACAGCGAAGAGGAAAACTTTCACCTTTCCAATTATTAAGCAGGATTTGAGCTTCCTGATCGAGTCAAAATCAGCATGATCAATATCACCATGGATGAGCCAAGTCCCATCTTCATGAGAACTTGGCGCATATATTGATGGTAAATTCGATCAAATGCTTTAGTGAAGTCAATCATTAGAAGGGTCCTTCGGTCACTCGGCGATGATGGCTGTTCTTTAAGCCGCTCAAGCATCGTGAAGAATTCCGTAGTATTTTGGTTGATCCGTCTGTCATGAATAAAGCCCCTCTGGTATGGCCCCACAAGGACATCCATAACTTTCTGGAGTCGCCGACATACTGCTTTGGAAATCACTTTTATGCATGTGTAGGATAGCGAAATAGGTCGCTGATCCGTGATATCTTTTGACTCCGCCAAATTATTTTTAGGTATCAAGGTGATCAACACCTTCTGGAAACAACCAGGAATAACACCCGTCTCCATTAGGTCATGGGCCTCTCTGGCCAGAATGAGTCCGATATCCTCCCAATAACTTCTTGTGTGTCTCATACTAAATGGGATTCGGCCTTGTCTTCGTTTCTCCACAGTTGCCAACAAATGAATTCCAATCCTTCCCACGATGCTCCTCAACGATGATAGCCCTCTTTCATACTCTTTGAGACAATTTTTTTTGCTTCCTTACTATCTTTAACTCAGACCGCGTTCGTTTCGCACGGGCATACAGTCAAGGAAAAGGATTGAAGGAACACGCTTGAGACGTTTCGTCAAACAGAAAAACAATTGATGAGCAGAAAAAGACAAAGTAATTAGCGTAGCTCACGCCACGAACAGCCAGCACTTTTGTGCCAACACAGAAAAACTTTGAAAGCTAGTACGTCTGCTTACCGAACAAGCTCTTCAAGTCCATACGGCGTCGCTTAATTTCAGACAACATGGCATGGCAGTTCTTGTGTTGCTCTTCCAATGTTCCCCAAGTTCGTAGATCACGAAAGAACTCTTTCGATTGCTGATCAAGTTTCTTGAAGTCTTCGGCAACTTGCAACCTATACCTTTCTTTTGCACGTAGTTTCCTCGCCACCTCGCCTTGTCGGGCCTCCGTATCAATCATTTTTCGTGGCGAATCACCTTGACTCCATTGACTAAGAGAATCCGGTGGTAGATTCAATTTGGGAGATGTACTAAATTCACCACCCTGAAGTTTCTGGAGCACAATCTGCTTTGATAATGTGTTGTCAACGAGTGGGCCACACGAAGAGCCTTCTCCAGAGACATGGTTGATTTGACTAAAGGGTCGAGGCACATGCTCGAGTTCTTCCCGTGCCATCTCCATAGAGTTAGCTGATTGCTGTGAGCCTAAGTCAGGCAGAAACTCACCTTCAAGGTCCGAGCCCATACTTTCCACACCAAAATCCTCACCAAAATCCTCGTCAACATCATTGGCATTCTGAAAGCTGGCGCTGTCTACAAGTTCATTGGGATGCACTTCAACGGTAGCGTTTTCTTTAGGTACATCTGAAGGAGGCCTCGTCTGTTTTCCGGCTATTTGTTTGTTTCCACATGACGAAGTGTGCCATCTTTCCACTAGAAAGATATGTTTGCACCATGCCCAACTATTAGTATACACCGAACATGAACAGGTTGGAAGGTTCGGTGTCGAAAAATTATTGCAAACGCGATAAGCTTTGTCTTGGGTGGAAAACGACATCACTTCGTAAATTCCTGACCCCATAGAAGTAACTTTTCGACTAACGTCTTCGTCGGAAATGCCATTGGCTCTCTTTTTTGCCAATTCCTCACCTTTGTGTAAAGTCCGATCCATTATGCCTTCCTTTACCATATTTTCGTCAAAAATGTACATCGGCAATACCTCTTCAAGCAATTTCTGAATCAAGATATCAGGCGTTTGGTTTCTATGGTGCTGGAGAAAAGCTTCTTTCAAGATTGAATGAAAAGCTTCAACGTCATTGTTGGTTTTCGAGGAGTGTACGAATTTAGAGTTCCATGCAGCCACAATGTACTTCCCAAGAGGCAACCATTGCCGCTTGACGTAAGAAATGAAGTCTGGATAAACTTGATACTTCTTCAAGAACAGATCGATTATTTCATGAGATTCTGAAATCGTCTTGCTATTGAGAAACGCCTCGAAATCATCGGCAGCTTCCTTTTGAAGTAGTTTCTTTTCCACTGGATCGCACTGAGGATTGATTGTAGAGCGTACCTTCTTCTCAAAAGCCTTCATAATATCGCATCGACAATACACTATGGCAAGTGCATCACCCCAGACGCTTTCTAAAGCGGTTGTCTCTGCCATGTCACAATCAATGACCGCTTGTGAAGGCTTGAATTGGGATTTTTCTTTCACCTTTGAAAGAAAATCAGCAATAACCGGCCCACTACTACAGTTAGTCAACATAAACGCCACTGGTGCCCCCTTCCCCGTTATTTTATTTCTCACCAAAACGGTGAACAAGAATGTTTTTTCTTTTGCATCAATACCATGACAGGTGTTATGTGTGGCGTCAAGATGGAATATAATCTCGTTTGCTTTCAAAGTATCTTTTTGCCATTGAGACATGAAATAGAACGACCACGCTTTCCTATTTTGTGAGCTTGAAGAACTAAGAGGGGGAAATTCGTCTTGATATCCAGCGAATCCACCACATGACTGAATCAAAGAGGCCCAAGCTTTAAAATCACTGATCCAAGACTTATCTTTGGGTTCACTTTTGGATGGAAGGTTTCTTTTTTGATATAATGGATTGTGTTGCTTCGTTTTGAGGAGTTCAACAAGTTTGATGTTGTCCTTGTGATTAATAGGCCCTTTTGATGGTGCACGCCAGAAAGATCTCCAGGTGATGTCACAAGACGCACCAATAGATAGAAGTTCTCTTCGTCTGTTAGAGATTGGCAAGTACTTTTCATCACCTGAAGTCAGTACATCGTGGCAGTGGCCTTTTTTCCAAATCATCTTGGCAGTCATATCGCCATATTCTCTAACATTGATAGACTTGTCTGCATTATGTTTATACCCATGGGGATAATTCACTGTTATCTTTGCTAAGCAACCGCACCTACGAGACGTGGCTAGTCTTTTAGATTGGCCTTTGTCGACCATGGGTGCTGGCTTTGGATTCCCTGATAATTTGCATAAGTACACATCCTGGCCAGCCAGATTAGCGTTTTTTCTTTGACTGATTTTTGTCACATCTTTGCGACGTGTTCGTAAGACTTGATCTCTTCGGTAATGAAGATAAATTTGCGGGCATTCAAAGAATTCCGCCAACTCAATAACTTTTAAGTGGTAAACATCTGTGGCAGGCGTCTGTTGTGGTGTCAAGTCCGGGAGATGTGTAAGAAATCCTTTTTCTATTGGTTTGTTTAGATGGAATGTTGGCTTCAGGACGCTAAATGTATACGGCTCACGGTTTGGAGTAGCGTTTAATGTTTGTGGTTGGGGAAGTTTTGGTTCTGGAATATGCCTGAAGGTAAAAGTAAAAGACTCAAGGTCTGGAGTAGCAGGAGTTTTTTTAGGCTCCGACATGTGTCAGAAAAGAAGGTGCAGCATGCTTTAGTTTCATTTTATTGATTATTATCTTAGGACGAGTTTGATTTTTGGCATTTGTTTTGCGCGGAATACTGTGCGTAACTATGTACCCATACACCGGGCCACCCACGCACCGGGCCATCCAGATGATTTAGGAGAGCAAGAATCTACCTTAGCTGTGTGTGTGTGCCTCCACCGCATCCGGCTGTTTGCATCCGGCTGTTTGAAAAATGAATAGAATAACTGGCTAACGAGATATTTAAAGGAGCCCTGAACTTACGAGTAAGCTTGCTAGACCCCGTGACTATATCCGTGCTCAGTGTAGATTAAAATTAGTAAAATGCGAAATTTAGCGAAATATATTTTGAGCTATATTTTGATATTTTTACGAATTACTAGATATCGATATTGACTTGGTGAAAAATTTAGTAAAAATATATATCCTAATATATCGACTCGATATATGTAAAAAACTAGGCTATGACCAGGTGCTTCAGCCGTCGCTAGAAGCAACGACTAGCGTGTTCAAATGGAATCGGCAGAGCCCGAGCTTAGGCCTGGGCACGATTTGGAGGTACTGAGGAATAGAGACTAAAAAAGGAGCACATTCGAGGGGAATCTGACCGGAAAGCACCGGCCCAAGCAATGAGTATCATCGGGATAGTGGGGGTCTCTCAGCAGGGAGAGCGACACCAGTGACTAGTTGGTGCATTGTATAGTATGCTGAATAGTAGCTGAATAGTAGCCGATTGGCTAACGAGCTCCCAAATCAGCATAGACTCGTGCAAGAAAGTTGGGCAATCCTCCTAGTACTTTTGCGATGTACAACGAGACATCGTTGATGGTATATGCCAAGCTCGAGGTATACGCCAAACTCGAGGATAAAAGGGGTTTACGTAGTTTTCAGTTAGTTCACTAAAAATCAAGACTCGATCCGAGTACGATGACAATTTTGGCCATTCCGAAGGCGTGAGGCTTATTCAGAGACGAACTTGTCATCCTCGATGATTCTTTAAGCGGCATTCAAGCAAACAGAGAGAAAGTTCAAGATAGCGTAACGGCTGCTGATACCAGTGAGGTCCAAGTTTCTGGAGAAGGGAGCGAAATTGAGTGCGTTTTGATCTCAAGCGAGGATAAGGATTTTTTTTATGATAGTTGCTTGAGGAAGTTTTTTTGTTTCTTTACATTTTAATTGTTCTTTTGTGTTTTTGTTGAGAGGCTCAGAATAGAACTTTACTAGAGAGGATGTGCTGCTTAAGCGTGGTATGTCCGGCTAAATCGGACTTCTCTTGACACATTGCCCGCTAATCAAGGAAATTGGATGTTTTAGATACCTGACTAAAACTGGAAGCGATGGTTCTGTAGATGATGGTGTTCGGGTCCGGGACTAAGTCTAAAAGACACTTGTACGGGGAGGCATTCTCGAGAGGAGGACCAAGTCCACCCCTGGCTTTCAAAAAAGAAAATTATCGAGAATATTTTTTTATATATTCTTTTAGTTAAATATCATTGTAAGTAGATATGGATATCAGCAAAAAGGTCGAAAATATATTTTGTAGTAAAAACGTAGTCGATATATTCATTCCAATCAAGACTGTCCGTGCTTATGGTGAGACACCAGAACAATTCCTTGGTTCGATCGGGTTACTCGAATTATAACTGGAACTGATACTCGTGAAGACCCACTAATAAAACACCTGAAGCTATTTGTATAACTAAACATAAACCTAATAATGGATAGATGCTATAGATATTAGTATTCAGAATGATTACAATTAATTCGACTGGAAAAGTATCTACTGGCTTTACATTGACTAATTTCGAGTGTTGAACAGCATTTCCTTGTTAGATTTTCTTCTTTCTGTAACAATACAAATTGAAAAAAAGGTCCACAAAATTCGAAACTGACTGCTTTGGCCAAGAAAAGTATTTGAGCTTCTTGATTTATGTTTTGGAAATGTATTCAATTCCTCGAAAACCAATTTAACATTAAAATTATCTATTCATTAGTATATGGAATATTTGCAAAGGATGTAATCTGTTTTAGGATATGGCTTTTCCAAGTTAGGAAGCTACATATGCCGTATCAGAGAGTAAAATATTCCTTCTCGGGGAGCTACCTTTTCTGATTTTAGGGAGCGACTTTTTTGATGTACTTTTGATTTTGAGGAACCCAGAGGTGTATGTTTATTTTTATTGTTGGAAAGCCTTCATGGAGAAGGTGACGCGAGAAACTAACGCTACTTCAAGACGCGGCCCAGGGGCCGCAAGATCGGGGCCTGGGCCTCTCCACAGTCGGAGCAGATCCACTCACGTGACGACTTGGACCGTCTCTATAAGGAGTACGAGGCCAAGCTTGCTGATTTGCTCGATGACAAAATCCCCTGTCCGGACTTCTGGGGTGGGGTGCGTATAGTGCCTTTAGAGATGGAGTTCTGGCAGGGCGGAGTCAGTCGATTGCATGACCATCTTACTTTCATGCGACCTGGCGTGGAGGATGCGTGGGATGTGAAGAGGATCTCTCCATGAATATGGTACACTCTTTGTGCTAATGTTGGGCAGTATGTCCAATTAGAGACCGTGAGTGAGTATGTGATGGTGTCAGAATTAGTATAATTAAAGGATACAGGAAATTTCTGTACTAGTGCTACTAATGTTTTCGTGGATTCACCAGTCAACTGTTTTGTAGTTATCCATTTAGGCCGGTTTGTCAAGGCGACGATGATTTAGGAAATAAGTTAATTGGAGCATCTCCCGAATCCACCTTCAGATGTTGAGGGATTCCTTCACTGCTCCAGTACCAAGTTTTGAAATAAACAGCGAGTCTCTATGTGTCCTTTTAGATGATTCAACGAGTCAGTGGCGAGTTCTGAAGATTTTAACCCGGAGGAAGATGGGGCTGAAATCAGCTAAGAAATGTACTAATACTAATTTTGTGGGTGATCTCCCACATCATTTATTCAAATAGAAGAAAGTAGTTGAAAGTTAACTCTGAGCTACTTTACCTGACTTTCTCTGTTAGTGAATATATGCAAATGACCAGAATGGGTATTGATCAATCAGTGAACTTCGCATCCTTTTTCAGGTCCATGTTTCTTCTGGAATGTGGAAAACAGTCTGAATATTTCATGGTATGAAGGCATGTTTTTGAATATTTTGGCCAAAAGCAACTTATTTTCTATTTTAGAAGATATGGTTAAACGTCTATATCGTCAATTTAGCATGAATTGCCCCAGTCTCTCAGCAAAAGGAGTTCATCACAAGACTTATCGTTATATCCGTTTGATAAGAAGTGTGTTGAAGTTCCATCTTGAGAAGGGGTAATTAATATACACAGTTATCATGAGTCACAAGCATACTTTCGGGACAAATGTTTTCTCTTTTGTTTCCTTTGACCAAGAAAATCATCCCCCGGGAAACACCGTTTACATCTGTATATACAAGTATGAAGATTCCTCACCATCAATTACACTCACTTGACTGGATGTAAAAACGCCACAACTCACTAATAAGAACATCCCGAAAGAAACAGAGGATGTTACAAAGGCTTTTCAAAACGACTCTATTGGGTCATTAGATTTCCGAAAAACATATCTTTGGGTCTACATTCTCCAGTGCTTGCTTTTCTACAACCACCTCATACATATCCAGTAATGAGACATCTACTATTGCAAATCGTTGCATGAAAATTGCACTTTTAGACGTAAGGGGGCCGGAAACTCCGAATAATAAGCACTGAGTGACAGCACTGAGTGACTCCTTTTTGACTACTTCAAAGAATTTTGGCAAATGAACCTAGGTATCAATAGTGGATAGAAGATGTTTGCGGAATATCTATTAAATAACTATTAACTAATGATAAATAATA
This sequence comes from Metschnikowia lachancei, assembly GCA_030572615.1. Lineage (NCBI taxonomy): Eukaryota > Fungi > Ascomycota > Pichiomycetes > Serinales > Metschnikowiaceae > Metschnikowia > Metschnikowia lachancei. The sequence goes on from JAJMAK010000093.1 coordinate 29,662, forward strand.
AATAGGACACACATTTACATATAAGATTATCATAAGGTGATTAGTCTATATCTCAATGGCAGAGAGAATGATTGATAATCGTAAGATATATGTTCAATTCCTATTAGACCCCCCAGAAGTCCCGAGGTCACTGGTTTTACTCTATTTAGCCCTTTATGTTTCGTTGTTTTATCTTCCTTTCATATCTACAAATATATGATATTTCATACCATCCCCATTATTGAGTTTCTTTATATTACGCCTTTTAGTTTAATTAGTCCGCCCGGAAACCGTGAATGGGTTACTGCAATTAAATGTGTGTTCTTTGAACGAGTCAGTTCCATCTGTTTATTCTATTGAAGATTTAACACATGATGTCAATGACTTTATTGCACAGCTGTCGGATTTGAGTCTCGACGTTCCTGACTCTTACACCAAAGCCATGCGTCTTGCAGATGCTGATAAATGGAAGTTTGCTTGTGATTCTGAATGGAACTCTCTTTTGGAGAATAAAACTTTTCATGCTGTTGAACGTCCTCCAGGTGTCACACCAATCGGCTGCCGATGGGTTTTACCATTAAGGACTCTGGCCTCTACAAAGCCAGATTAGTTGCCAAAGGTTTACTCAGGTAGAAGGTATGAATTTCGAGGACACGTTTGCTCCAGTGATTAAGCATGCTAGTGTGAGGTTGGTCTTGCCATAGCTTCACTGCACAAAATGGCTGTCAATCAAATGGACGTTAAGACTGCTTTTCTTAATGGTGTTCTAGATAAGGACCTCCACATGAAGCAACCCCCTGGTTATCACATAACTCCAGAAGGGGTTACCACCAGCTCAACAACTAAGAGCGACTATGTTCTTAAGCTTGATCACTCTATGGTTTGAAGCAAGCTCCACTTGTGTGGAATCAGACCATTAGTGGTGAACTCTTTTCGATGGGTTTCCAGAAAGCTTTCAACAAACCCTGCTTTTCTTTAAGTACGTGGGTCCTACCTTAGTACTATTGGCACTCTATGTCGATGATCTACTCAGTTCTTCGTTGTCCCAATCCGAGATATATTGTCAGAGCTGGACTTAGCGAGAGATTCAAAATGAAGGATCTTGGCTTTGTGGGTAAATTCCTTGGAATATCTCACTTCCTCCCTTTATAATTTTAAAGGTTACTCGTCGTCTCTTACTATTTGCGCCATGGCAGTCACTTGACAGTCACTTGACAGAGAGGTTCATGAAAACTTGTGAAGAATATTCTTAAAATTCAATGTATGCCAACGCATGCGTCTCATCGCCTTCGGCCGCTCCATCTTGTTTGTTTTTCTGTCTCAAAGCGGGCGTACAGAAAAAACCACCAGCCATATATATGAAAGCTTTGAAGAATCTCTTGTGTCTGGGTCTTGAATAGTCGCAGATTGTCCTTAAAGAGTAGCATCAATAATGGCAGTCGATAGATTCCATTGTCTGACTAATATTGCAGCGTTCATCACTTTTCTACTTCATTTGTACATTTTGCCCTACGATGTAATTATCAACAATAAGATCATTAACTGAAATACAATTCTCCTTTTTGAATAGGTTTGAGTGTCATAGTATGAGAAGTAAATCAACACTTCTCCATGTAGTGTATTGTGACCAAAGAACATCATACTCTTCATCTTATAAAAGATTGTTCTTTCAAGTCTTCGTCGATTATTTCTGAAGCTTCAAAGGGTAGCATCTCTCTTGATGGTACACATAAATTTACATCATTTGAAAAATACGGGAAAGTAATTCTCTTCCCCAAAAGTCTTTGAGCCCTTCAATACATATGGCCTGCGACACTAAGAAAAGGGATTAAAATAACTGTTAAAAGTATTTCCAGACTTTCATTTACCACGTTTTGCTGGACTGGTATTCTGAAAAGAGTCCGATGTAGGAAATTAAGCTTATTCCACCATTATCAAGATATTGAGCATTTCCATATGAGTTGGGCTGTCTTTTTAGTATGTTCCATGAAGGTATAAGTGATTTTTCATGAATAATCACCCTTTTTGTCAAGTATGTTTCATGCAAAATGGAATTGGACATATGGACAATAGACGAAGTAGGGCTTTGTTCCCGTATGCTAGTGTCGCTTAATATAACGATATCGTTCTTACTGAAACCCGATCGTGAGCTTGGTGATTGGGAACTTTCGGATTGATGGCTCAGATATCGAGTTTTCCGGGATAGCCGATTTGGTAAGGGTGTTTGGGTCCCGCTGTCATAAGGGGATAATTTTTGCAGAGGTGATGAACGAAAAGGCAGCATTGAGCATTACCAATTGACAAACTTGAGTTTCTTGACGCGTAATCTTGGGCCAGAATGAAGGCTTTTACAAAGGAGAATATTAAAGTGCCTACAGACATGCCGGCTTGTATCTAGCTTCCTTTCAACCTTTGTAAATCGATGGTGTCTGAGTCTGAGGAGGCCCAAGGGGGGATAGTTCACACAAGAGCACCTTAAAGATGGTCCTAGAACACCTTCAAAACACCTTAAATATGGACCCAGCACACCTTCAAAACACCTTAAATATGGACCTAGCACACCTTCAAAATGACCTAGAACACCTCGAAAATGACCTAGAACACCTTGAAAACGACCCAGAACACCATCAAGGCAACGCTTAAAACGACTAGAAGACTTGGTCAATCACTGGCTTCCACTAGCCAATGGTGGTCCTAAAACCCCTTTAAAAGAGACTTTTAAAAAGCTTTCCCGTCCCCAATGTTACAACAAGAAAAGGACAAGGCCTAAAAGACAATTTATTTTGGAAAGCGATGTCTCGGTCGAGGACATGTTCTCTATTGCTCCAGAAGCTCACCAATGTCAAAATGAAGAATAGCGTACAGCCCAATGATGGTTCCCCGAAGCGAAAGCGCCGCCTCTATTCATGTCGAAATTGTGGCCTTTCAGGAAATACAAAAGACGTGTCCTGAAAAGCCTCGTTAAATTACAATGTCATAAATTATACATTTGTCTGGGTGGCCCGGTGTGTGGGTGGCCCGGTACGTAGTTGAGTACATATAATTTCCAATCAACCTATACCATTTTGGGGCGATGCGCGAAAAAAACCTGAGCTGATAATTGCATCAACCTTTTGTTACTAACAAAAGCCTAAGTCCCAGACATCGTAATATTGGTTTTGCATCGATATCAGAATGATGGGAATCTCACAGTCAGGCAAAAGCCTGGAAATTTTACGACACGATAGCTGTGTACCCAAGCACGTGGGCATCGATGAAGGCGACGGGGACATTGATGATGATGATGATGATGATGATGATGATGATGATGATGATGATGATGATGATGATGATGATGATGATGATGATGATACTGATGACAATTATGATAATTATAATGATGATAATTATAATGATAATGATAATGATAATGATAATAATGATCCTGATGACAAATACGACGACAACGCTGTAATTGGAATCGATGAAGCTTCAATGGGAATTGATCTAATGGAAATACCAGAGGAGCCATTGCCAGAAACCCAGGTTACCGCTTACATTGGCTGCATCACCCGCACCGATGATACACAGATAGATCCTCATGTTATGTCCTACATTGACGGTAATGTCTATCAGCATATCTTACTTGGCCCAATTGAAAAACCCATTACTGTATCTCTTGAAGCGAGAAAAAAAGGCCCATTGACCCCAAAACAAAAACGACTCTTCAGATATATCAATATCGTGCTTCAAACCCCAGCTTGTGTTCGAAGAACAAAGACACAATGGACTGCTCAAAGGACCCGAACAAGTTATGCACATACGATTGGGGACTTTTTGATGCTCATGGCCGATGGGAAGATCGACAACATGGGTGTGGACGAAACGAATTTCGAAGTCAATGGCTTTCTAATAAGAGAGTTCATGAAGCACAAAACTGAAAAATACAACCAAGATACTCCCAACCCGCTGGCTCTCTTGGATACTCTCCGGAAAGCTAGAAACGCCTTGACCGGTCTTCAAGGCTTACTTGCTCTCTATAAGTCGACACAAGTCACCGGTTACAAGGAGATTGAGCGAGTTTTTCGTGAAAATGCCGTGGTGACTAACATGCATATCCTGAAGCAGTTTGAAGACGAAAGAAAGCAGGAAAATGCAGAAAAAGAACCAAATTTCGACGACAAGGATATCAACAGTCACGTATTCGAGAGATACCTACCAGAACAGGTGATTCAAATGCTGACAAATATGTGGGATATGACGGGACTTGGGAAAAAGGCGGGCGAGATCTTTCACATCAACTCATTTTTGGACCTTTTAGTCACCCATCATTTATTGTTTCCGGGTGTCAATAAGAGGCGGCTTGAAATCTCTGATGCACTGTACATCATTCAAGACACACCACGTGGAGAAATTCCTGTTTTAAGCTTCCAACTCTCACACAGTAAAACCATCGGTCCGGACGGAAGAGCTCGGTACATGGGAACTTGTCGCAGTAAGAATGTGGAGATGTGTTTAATATCTGCGTTTGCTTTTTCTCTCTGGTATCGATTTGACTTCAAAAATGGCTCGCTTAATGGCGAGCGGTTTCCCGATTTCTTAGACAAAAGAAGCTGGTATCCTATCAAGGTCCTTACTGCCAGTAGTGAGAATTCCAGGAAAAATCTTGCCATCTGTGACAAACACGAGGCCAAGTTGATGAAAGCATGTCTTGAGAGCATTGGCGTCGATGCGTTAAAACCCACGTATTTGCTGAGAAGATCCGGTGCTCAGAGTGCCGGTACTCATAGTGCCGATGCTTATAGTGCCGATGCTCATATTAGCGAGGAACAAATTGAAAAAGCAGATCATTGGTCAACTAGTGCGCTTGTCAAGCATTACCTCTCGCCATATCCGTTTGACTTCATTCACTTTTCTGCTGGATTTAGACACGACGAGCCATACTATATTCCTCGCAATATCGAGGTTCCAATCGAGTTACAAAGAATGATTTTCCCATGGCTTGAAGAATGGATGCAAAAGGTCGATAGTCGCCCCGATCAAAACAAGTTGAATAAGAAGGAAAGAGACCGCACTATTCCAAAATTTCTCAGGATGCTTGAGATGTTCAGGTCAATTATAATTCAGGATTTGGCCGTGAGGATGGAAAAGTCGCCCCATAGTGTCTTCGCCCAACATGAAATAACAAGTCATCCTGCTTTCATTGCTTTCCAGGCCCGAATGAAGACTCTCTTGGAATACGAAGATAGCATGGACCATGATCCAAATTTACCAGATCATTACAAAATTGTTGACCGTTTGGGGCTGCCTGTTTCGAACGTATTGAAATCTTTTCAAAGATATATGGAGTGTGGCTTCAACAGGCTTCGTGACGAGGTCTCACTGATGAAAGCTATTGTTCAACCTTTGGCCGGAATGCGAGAGGATTTGAATGAGAAAATGGATAATATGAAAGAGATAATAATAAAGGAAATGCAGCGAACTCACACAGAAACGACTAAAGTTTTGCTCGATGAAATTCGTCGCCTCCGATCATCCCATATTGTCTGTTCACATTGTAAGACCATAACAGATTCATCTGAGACGGTGCAAGGTGAAGGTAAAACATCAACATCGTTGAAAAAAAGAATCCCTATCGTTTTTAATCAACAAGATCCCAGATTCAAATTGGAAAAGCATTCAACTGTCATGAAATTAATTGACGAATGGTATGTGCTGTCGCCCACCAGGATGAGCATAAAGGAGCGAAATTTGCGGTACTCAGCTAAATGGAGAAAAGGGTCAAACCCATATTATAAGAGAAAAAGTGCTGTCATCCGATACCTCCGTAAATTGAAGCCCCATGTTCACGATGGCCGTCTCTCAATCAACCAATTGGGCTTGGTTCTCGAGAAGTTCAGGGAGAGTATTCACAGCCCTCTTCCAAAACTTATCGCCGAAAAGCTTCAAAAACAAACAAAAGAAGCAGGCGACTTTAAAGAAATTATAGCCTTCTGGAACAAGCTATCGGAAAGCGACCGCCACGAGGTAAACACATTGAGTGTTTTACAGGACGAGTCTGACGACGAAATGACCGATGCGAGTACATAGAACACACAGTCTATGCATTCATCGTTCGCGTGCTCTACGATACCATATGTCTTAGCTGGGGGCTCGAACCATTTCAATATTGGTTCATATTTTTTGTGCATTGTTCTCCCTGCTTGGTGGGTATCAGAAAAGCGGGGTTTCGCCGTATTTAGAGTGATTCTCGTCAACAATAACCGACCATAACCGAAAATAACCGAAAATAACCGAAAATAACCGACCATAACCGACAATAACCGAAAATAACCGACAATAACCGCAGGAACTACATGCCAGACAATGATGACGGGGAAATGAGCATGACGGGACTTTGAAATGTTCAAAACTCAATGTGAACGGTTTTGATGCCATTAAAAGGGTGCTTTTTTGGTGAAAAGCGGTCCTAACATCCAAACAGTAATAGCTCGAGTATTGAAAGGTGATTTTTACTCTTACGAAACACGTTCAAGACTTGCTACGAGGTCACAGAGAACACAGGGTAGGAGCCCTGGTGTCCTTTACAGAAGACGCCTTGGGCGTGGTATGGTTTTATTAAATGTGGTGCGATGGTGAATGACTCTTCGATCATCGAAGTTCGATGTGACTCTTTCAGGGCCCGGAACCTTTTAATCCACATCCAAGTCAATTTACTATTTTCTTCACCCGAATCCTAAATTACAATCAAGCCACTCAAATAGATTTTGGCTTTCCATGGCCAATTCCTCCCATTCTACACATGTGATTATAATTAAAACGGCTCACTCAACATTAGCATTCTACAACTCAACAGTATGTTTTCTTTTCTGACACCGACATATATTTTATAAAACTATTTAAGCTATTCTTTTCTTTGGCTTAGTCAGTCAACTTACAAAGCCAACAAAGCACCGGCAGCCAAAGCAACCGCACCAATAGCGTATTGCTTGTTGGCAGCATCGTGGTAAGTGGAAACATTAGCAGTAGCAGTCCAGTTAGAGGACGCCGAAACAAGAGAAGAGATGTGGGCTGGACAGTCAGTCACGGTAGTGTCACAGTCCGTGATAGTCACCAAGGTGGAGTGCGTGTCGGTTTCGGTGATGGTGGAAGCAGCGGAGGCGACAGAGGCGAGGATAGCGAAGGTAGAGAATTGCATTGTAACGAAAGGCTAGAAGTTGGAGATGAGTAGATGATGATAAAACAAATGAAGGTGAGCGAGGTAGGGAGCTTATATAGGTTTTCCAAAAGGACACAAGGCCATTGTTTTTGGTGTTTCTTTTTTGGTGTTTGTTTTTTGGTGCTTCTTTTTTGGTGTTTCTTTTTTGGTGTTCGTTTTTGCAGCTTGTTTGTTTCTTTTTACTTCCTTTCATTTCTTCCCATTGATTGGTGCATTTAGAGGTAATTTTAGCACAGCTAGCGTGAGTTCGCTAATAGTTTCTTTTTCATACTTGCCGTCATGACGGTTCTGGCATATGGTAGCCGAGCCCGCCTTAACAGGACTTGCCTATAATAGATTTTATTGAACAATGGTTCATTTTGGATGCTAGGTACAGGTTGGGATCCACCCTGGATTCTATGCCCCCAAACTGGAATCGTACACCAGTGTTTTTGCATGGAGTGTTGCTAATAAACAATACATCCGGCCCACTCTTGAAAGAATAGGGATGTATTTTCTTTCAATACAGAAAAGAATTTGGGGAAAAGGTCACATTGAGCCCTTATTGGAGGTCTATTTATGCCTGTGTTCCCGGTAAACTAAGCTTTAAAGCCGTGACGTATTTGGGTAAATGTATTCTTTCATGGTCATGGCCTTCACGTGATATGTTACGCTACTAAAGTGGTTTATGAAATATGAGATTAACCCATGTTGCAACTTATTGCGGTGCACGCTGCCCAGGCTAGAACTGGTAAGTGGGCCGGGCCTGATGTCCGAATACATCTTCCAGTGGACGTTCAAGTGACGGAAAGTTTCACGAGGCGTCAGGCCCAACGTACTTTTTCAGCAGATTAGTGCCTCCCCAAAATCAAAACATTTATGGTACAAGAAGGTATTTGACGGTGCAAGTCTCAATACTTGCAAGGTCAGATGTGCGTGGGTGGCATTGGTACCACTAAGATGTAACTCTTCGGAGTTAAGGAAGACTGTGTTGAGGAAGAGTCTAATACGTGTAAACGGAGTTTAAAGATAGTTCGGTTGATTATGGTGAGATTCCCAACGTACGTCTATCTGGGTGTATTAAAAGTTTGGTACGCTCGAGACACTTAGACGGCGACATTTCATGAGACGATATATTAAGAAGATTAAGAGAAGATTAAGAGAAGATTAAGAGAAGATTAAGAGAAGACAAAAGAAAGAAAAAGGGAAAAGAGGAAGCAAAACAGAATGTACAATCTCTCTTGCTGATATCATAGCCCACATACGGATACCAAAGTTTGGGAGTTCAGTGCAGTAGATTACACGTACAATGTTGTCCGTATGGTAAATAAAGGTAATCATGGCATGGCTCAAATCATGTCCAAACTGGTTCCTTCCACTACCCAACTGATCACTACTATAACACCTACTATTGAGAAGCCCAAGACTACTATGTAGATACTTTATTAGGTTATGAAGGATCCATTTTTGGTGCTGGGACCAAATCACCTGAATTGTGTGAGAAAATGTAACTTAAGTGCCTGTCTTCACATCTTTGGTCAGCTTTGACTAATAATATTGTTTCCTCTCAAAACGTGAATGGCTGTAGAGAGTATCACTATTCAAAGCCAACAATTAAGCTGATATCTTCGTCACTTTCATGTGTGTTGGATGTTTTTTTGAAAGGAAGTTGTTCAATTGTCATCCTTCACCGTTTTCCAAAAAAACATCTCCCCATTAAAAGGTATCCTTATTGAAGACCCCGCTATAAAAGAAGAAAATACGACGCAAAAGCTGCAACAGGAGAAAATCGTTATATTGACATGAAAAGAAAGGAAAAGCCCTTCTCCATGCGTTTCAAATGGTTTTCCATGGGGAATGCCTCACGAAGAAGAGACAGAGAGTGCCTTAGCTCTTCTGGATATGATTCTTGCTTGTCTTAATTAGTGTTTGGAATAAGTAGATACGTGACTATATTTGCTGAAGAAACGCTTCTCCATATTTCGTCTCAAAAACGGCTTACGGAGTTTTTACATACAATATTACTAGGATTAAGTGTACATTTGAGAGTAAGTTTAATGGTACCAGATTTTCTCGTTTTCCTTGGTTTTAGTCAAGTTCAACTAGCTGAATTTTACTCTAACAGGTTCTCAGAAATCTGTATTAAACAAAAGAGATGATCCAAGACTATAAAAAGACTAAAGTAAAATGAACGAGTGGCTCATGCCAGAATCCCGGCAGAATAAGATTGTGGTTCTAGAAAATTGCACAGAAGGAAAGCAAGGCCAAAGCCCCTGAAACCCACAGGTAAACGTTGTGAGACTTCCCTTCGCCTCCGTTAATGAAGGCACTGACAGCAGGACGGAGCTTTGTCGAGTCAGAACCTGCACTAGCCTTTGATCCTCCGAAATTTCCAGATGAACCAGTGCTTTGATGCGATCCACTATTTTTATTGCCTTCAGAAGATCCTCCTTCATTCGACCCACCGTTCTTGGCGCCTTCGAAAGATCCACCGTTCTTGGTGCCTTCATTCGACCCACCGTTCTTCCCAGTTTCTCCATTACCAGAGTGTTTGCTACTCTGAAAGCCTCCCTCGATCTCACTCGACAATCCAATTGAGTTTGAGTTTCCATTCTGTGCTTCATTTCCTGAGCTGGTTCCTTGCGAGCCAGAAAGCTTCATTTCGGCCTGCATTTGGATTTGTGCTGCCATGTACAAACAGGACTTGTCGGTAGCAGCACAATGTGCGGTTTGTGAGTTGGCTCCCTCAGTTGGAATGCTGGTGACAACACTTTGGCCCTGGCTGTTTGTGGTGGTGATGGTTACGTATTCAGTGGTAGTCTGGTTGGTATTCTCGCTCAGCAAAGTCAGAGAAGTCAGCAAACTTAATGAGGTCAGCAAACTTAATGAAGTCAGCGAAGTCAGCGTGCATGCAGCCGTATCGTAAGTGTTCTGGTCAACCTTGGGTCCCATATCTTGAATAATTTCACCATTAGGATTCTTGTAAGTGATGAAAAAACCACCGTTGCCTTCACTGTTAAAAGATACAATCCGCACAGGATAATGCACATCTTTCTCCAAATAAGACAACATGGTCTTGCTGGTTCTTTCTGTGTCTTTTCCGTTTCCGAGAACATCCAACCTGTGTCCACCAAGTTCATTTCCCTTAGAGCTGTTGCAACAAGAAATCCCTTTCAGAATCTGTAAAGACACACCATTGACTCCCTTGACGCTGACACTGAACTTGTAATTTCCACTAATCTCAGGAGTGAAATATCCAGTTGACTCGATGGAAATGTTAGAAACGGTCATCAATTGGCCATAAATATTGCCGTAAACACCCGTCATTAATCCAATGTTGGAGGTTTCATAGTTGATGTTTGTGTTTCCCGAAATGGTTTTCAAGAGTCCTCCTTGGGCATACCGGGTGGTGAAAAAATCATCCTCCCACCCCTTTGGGTCTCTGAGAGGGTAAGCGTAAAACTTGGTCACAAATCCCTTTTCACCTTTCTCGACAATGCAACAGCCAGGGGTTGCAGATGCAGCCATGAAAAGCGTAATAAAGTAGAGTACAGTGTTTAACATTGCGGGCGTAAGATACTGATAAAGAAAAGAAAAAAAAGAACTCAGACCCCCAGGAATTTTCTTGCCTTTTAAGCTTGCAAAAATATTTAACACCTGTCAAAAGGTTTACCACCCCACTCAGATATATTCTTTGTTCATTGAAGTTTTCGTTAATATTTGTGGGATCCTGTTTGAGGTAATTTCACGTGGGGATTTCCTGAAGAGGTTAAATTGATGAGACTTGTTACCCACGAGACAATGGGGTGAACGCAGAATATCACTTCTGGCGTGGGTGTTAATTATGACAGGTTTTTTTTCCTACTCCAAAGGGAAAATTGCACCAAAAGAAATCCACATGTATCCATATATTGTGTGGTGAGTAATGGTGGGGGTTTTGATTTATTGTTGTATATCTTCCCCTCCCTGTTGTCGGAAGAACGGGTTGGGGCCTTTAAATCATTTGACCAAAGTGGGTTTACATCGTTTTATTTACGTTTTTATTACGTTTTTGACTACTTTACTGTTGTTTGATAACCCTATGTTTTGTCTGTCTTTTCCTCATTGGCCATGATTCACTTATTCTTCTTCCTTATTGAGTGATGTTCACTGATATAAACCATCTATATCGACTTGTTCTATTGACTCATCCATATATGGGTAACCTTCCTGGACTTTCCATATGAGCTGTTGGACTTGTCGAGAAGAGTGAGTGTGCTATCGAAATCAGGTAATATCAAGAACACCTAGAAGTCTAAACACCTAGAAGTCTAAACACCTAGAAGATCGGCCAAATAAGAAATACACACAACACCTTTTGATACATCTTAAACAAAAAAATTCCATTGTTCTCAATGCTCGGAGTGTATCTGAAAAGAGGGGTTTCGCCGTATTTGCCGAAACTCTCGTGAACAATAACAGAGGGAACTACATGCCAGACAATAATGACGGCAAAAGAAGCATTTCTGGATTTGGAAAATGTTCAATGGAAAAGTTTGGAAGTCATTGCAGAGTGCCCTTTTTGGTGATTCTTCCAATCAAAACAAGCACACATTGAATAATGATGTCTGCAAATGTATTGTTTATACACGTCTTTGTTACGAAGTATAAGACCACAGGGTACGAGCCCTGATGCTCATTCCAGAAGAAGCTTTAGGGGTGCCATCCTAGTGCCATGGTATCTGCACGACTCCAGTATACCTGATGAATACAGTGTGACCTTTGTGGTGTAACATGCAATAGAGCCATAGCCGGATCCCCACTCCCCGTTAAGAGAAGAGCAGCAGGAATTATTGGAGGTATTTTCATTTATTTATTTTCCTTTTTGAACTTTTCAAAAGAAATCCACCCCTAAAATACACAAAGTTTCCCAACATCTGACTTAAATGGCTCTTGTTTAATTGAACAGTACCCCAACGGTTTTCTACACCCCAACGGTTTTCAGAACCATACACTTCGCCATCGCCAGAAACAATAAAGGTCGTGCTGAAGCCAAAGTTCTGGCTGTTTACTCATGAAACAAGTAAAAGTGCCCCACAAGACATTCACTTTTTTCTGTTTGACGTAAAACTCAGAAAACCCTTCGGGGAACTCCATTATTGCTTTATAAAAAGTGAAAGGCAAAATTTATCACCAAACCATCATCACATTTAGTAGGTGTTGAATTGGATGAATTAAACAAACAGTACAGTAGTACCTCTGTAAGCCGGACATATTATAAGACGGAACCTCGTTTTTACGGAACGCTGCACGATTGTACTTTTTCTTGGCCATAGTTAACACTCTTAAGCATGGGAGAAAACCCCCGTTTATACGGATACCTGGTTTCTCTATAAGACGGATTTTTTGAAACTTAAAGAGGTGTTTTTTTTGATTTCAAGACGAAATATTGCCCGAATAACACCCGAGACACTCTGAGCTGCCCCAAAAACGCCAAAAAAGTCACAAGTTTCTCGTGATGTTTGGAAATTTTGGAGCCAACACGAACCTCCATTGCTGGCACCATGGGAAGCGCCAAGCGACCCATGGACAATAAAAAGTGGCGTGCTTTGAGAAAGAGATACAAGGAAGTAAATTCCCTCAGAAGGAATTGGGCTTGTGGTCAGGCTAGTGGTCGATCAACGTTGCCATCTGTTCTCGGGCCCCAACGGACATTACAACAGACATTACAACAGACATTACAAGCCAAATTCAAAATGCTTGCAACCGCTCCCTTGAGTTGACTGCTGTTGGATGTGAGTGCGGCACCAAGAAATAAGCTTTCTATACCAAATTGAATACACATCTTTGTTGAGTTATTCCCCATACCGTAGATGAGTTAATGATTGAATTTCAAGCACAGAACTCTTTTTGATGCACCAATTTGTTTTTTTCTTCCTCTGTTTTTATTCTCTTTTTCTTTTTGAGATCTTCGATGCAATTTTGTCCACCCGAGTTGTGGGTGAGTCACGTCATTTCCTTCTGATTTTAATTTTACAGTACCAAACTTTGGGGAGTTACTTCTTTTCCTGGAGAAATTGAGTGAAGGCATTTTCATCAGCCAAACCCTCAATCTTCATGATTTGCTTCTGACTCAATTGCCCGAGCTTAGACATCTCAGTACACAAAAGTTCGATGTTTTTGGCCGAAGGAACAGACTTGCTGGCCGCTAATTTTTCCAAAAGTGGACGTTTTGCTAGAAGGTAGAACCCGAGCCAAGCGTTGGTGAAAAAATCGTTAATATCCACACACCCAAGGAAACAGTCTCGTGCATGCTCAAATACACGCAAATTTTCCAACAACGCATCCTTTTTGCCCAGTTTTTGGCCAATTTGTAAGTTCTGAAGGTATAAGTTGAAATAGATCTGGAAAATGAAGGTACGCTGGATGAAGAGGAATAGGTGCTGCTCATTTGTTTAGATGAAGACTCCACGACTATGCTGCTTGATTGTCTGGATGACGAGGGTCTTGCTAATGTGACAAGAACACAATCTAACTTTTTCAACTAGAAAATTTGATTATTTATACATTATTTAGCCGACTACTTTCAAATCATACCGCTGTGTATCAATCCAAATTGAAACCAAGCAAGCATGATATACTTTGTTTATATGTAATCACGTGACCAGTCACGTGTCTTACAAAAAAAGACGACTTATAGCATGAAACCAGCTTAAATTTGGCTAAAATTCAATGGTAGTATTTACTGAGATATAAAGTTTCCTCTGATAACACAAACTAAGGTTTAATCTCAGTGGTGGGCAGTAATTTGATGCATGTGAAACCTATACATTTATCGAGATCGAGCCTAAACGAGTAATTCATCTAAGCTGATGTTACTGAAGCGTATCTTCTAGTGGAGGCTACTCTAGACACATTGCAAAACTACCGGGCACAAAACTTCAATTGTCCAATTGTCCAAAAGGTTATATCTTCAACGGAGTGGCGCTCGTGGCTGTGAGTATTGTCCGTTCGGGTGACTGAGTCATGAATTGCGTGAGGAAAACGTTCCCCACAATCCCCACGGGTAAACTCTTGATCCAAAAACGACTCAATGACAGCAGAACCGCAGTTGCATTACGAATCATTACCCAAAACCATTGAGGGGTCAGAGTATTTCCTTTTGGATGCCCACATCATCAGAGGTGCCAGTGCGGTGATGGCCATCCAGGTGCTTATTGACCATAAGGTGGAGCAAAAAAACATCGTTTTGAGCCCCAATAACATATGGCTAAGCGATCACATGGATGGCCGTGGTGGGTGGAAAATTCCCCATCTCTACTGTATTGGTTATGATGGGATGTACGGGTCTGTCGCCTGAGTATGGCCAAAGATTTGGTGCAACTGAACCTCCATTGGTGAGGTGTTCCCCTAAAACCCATGGGTGGTTTACCCCAGTACGACTCCGACACTTGACTCTTCGAAGCGGCGGTTGTAACATTTTGGCAGAATGCAAAAAGCGGCAACACACCCTGATTTCCCTGTGCTCCCCGAAATCAGGGTGTGTGTTCATAACCGTCTCAAGCCGCCACAGTTCCTCCCACGGCCGCCCTATAGCAGCTAGTGAAGGAAAAAAAAGAAGGAAAAAAAGAAGGAAGAAAAGAAGGAAGAAAAGAAGGAAGAAAAGAAGGAAGAAAAAGAAAAAGAAAAAAATGACCCATCCCTAGACACTAGTGCTGTATCTCCAGCATATTGTACAGATATCACCATCTAAGCAGCAATTTGTAACACTGGACTGTGAACAAGTAAAAGTATCACCGTGTTAAAGTGAAGGAAATGTGAAAAATTGTGGCTTCAAGACTGCGTCTAGTATCACCAAAAGCTTGCAAATCGCGTGCCACCTGTGGGGCTTATCAGCGAACTCCAACACATCAATTGCTTGTTTTTGTTGGTGAATTCATGGTATACTTGAAGAAAGGAAGGAAAACAGAGGAAAATGAAAGAAAAATGAACAAAAATGAAAAAAAATGAAAAAAATCTGCCGGCTTCAAAAGATCTTTTTCGGCAATTTCCTGAAGAATCTTACCACCAAATCGCCCACACGTACCAAGCTGGTGCCTAGTTTCTGGTGTGGCTGCGTGAGAAATTTGTCCAACGAAAAAAAAAAAAAAAAAAAAAAAAGATAAGGCCCTACATGAAGGACTTAGGTCCGATAAATATTCCCTTTTTTTCTTGTTTTTTCTTGTTTTGCTAAGAAATGAAAGCCCTTATTTATAAGGAGCCCATCCATTATTTCACCCTTCTTTTTTATGGCCAATTTCTCTTGTGGGAGTGAAAGCACAGGCATTTTTGTCCATCCATACCCTATATCTTTCAACTACTGGCTGCCTGTTTTGTCTGCCCTGTCTGTTTTGCCTGCCCTGCCTGCCCTGTCCTGCCTGCACACGAGGGCTCAACTGGTTGCAACCCAACGTATTGGATCCACAGTTTTTCGCCGACTATGTTGAAAGCTTAATCCCGGCCAAGCCGACAGCTTCCGAGAGATATGTAAAAATTGCATCATCTTCGTAAAAATTATGTTAAGCACCCCAACCATTAGTATATAATGGAGGAGTCTTCTGCAACACACCCCCAAAACACTATCCACATACATCATGGGATTTCTCCACAAGATACTAGCCCAATTGAAGGGCGATCAAATTTCTGAAGTGAACCGCGTGAACCAAGGGAGTCTCTCGACTGTCAAGTATACTGGCAAGGGTAATGAAGTTGACTCGTTGGATGGCGTCTCGTCTACTGAGAAAGCAAATGGAATCAACAATGATGTATCAGTGGTAGAGTCACGGGATTCTGATGAGCCATACATCGATTTATCATTGGATCTCTCTGACGAAGAGTTGGAAAGACGCGAAAAGTCCTTGTCTTTCAAAATCAGGCGCTTTTTATGGGATGGCACTGGCAAACACCCTAAGGAACAGCGATACTTGTTGAAGCTTGATGCGTTTCTCCTCTCTTCATCGATGCTTGGGTATTTCATCAAAAACTTGAACCAGAGCAACATCGCCACCGCTTATGTCAACGGTATGAATGAGTACTACCAGATGAATCGCAACCAGTATAATTATGTTGTCACGCTCTGGACTGTGGGGTATATCGTCGGACAGATTCCCTCCAACCTTATTCTTCACCGAATTTCCGCCCGTTACTACTTGGGTGGACTTGAGATTCTCTGGGCGCTTCTCACGGTTTTGACAATCACATGCAAGAACCTCCCATCTCTTTATGCTGTGCGTTTCTTTTTGGGCTTACTTGAAGCAGGTTATTTCCCGGGAATGGAGTATTTGCTCGGGAGCAACTACTCTGCCGCTGAGCTTTCCAGTAGGGGAGCATATTTCGCCGTGGCTGGTAACGCGGCGTCATTGATTTCCGGTCCTTTACAACTTGCGCTCTTGAAACGCTTTAAATATTCCTCCATGCAACCTTTCAAGTGGTTGTTCGTTTTCGACGCGGTAATTTCTTTGCCGATTGGAATCTACACCATGATGGTAGACCCAAACACCCCCAGCACTACAGATGCCTTCTATTTCACCGAAGAAGACCGACTTGTTGGTTTGGAACGCCGCCGCTTGATTGGTGCCCAGCTCAACACCCGCGAGAGGTATACTTGGCCAAAGATCAAGTCTTTCTTCACTACTTGGCACGTATATGTGTTCCCTCCATTGTTTTTGGCTTATAATAATGCATGCACAGCGTGGAGTCAGCCCACTTTCACCGTGTGGATGAAAAAAGCCTTGAAGCTTTCTCCTGCAAAGTATAATGTGTATCCTTCGTACTACACGGCGTCTGCCATTGTGCTTACCTTGTTTTTGGCGTACTCTCATAATTTTATTGGCGGCAAGAAAAACCATTTCTACGTTCTTGGCTTCTTCTTCCCCGTCATGATTGGATGTGTTCTCTTGGCCATATATGACATCCCGAAGCGCTTGCACTGGTTTGCGTTCTGGCTTATTGCCGTACCGCCATCTTTCGGTCAGCCTTTTATTTTCTCCTGGGTCAACCGTTTGCTTTTCGAAGATGACATGAAACGTAATTTCCTTGTTGTTACTACCAATACCTTGGCCTATGTCACAGGTGCATGGGTGCCGATTTTCACCTGGGACACAAGAGACCAGCCAAAGTATTATATCGGATTCACTTACACGGCTAGTCTTTGTGCATTTGGAGCTATTATGACATTCATAGCATGGTACTTTACCGCTCGAGACCAGGCACGTAAGAGCAAACTCAGCCTGGCTGGTGTGATTTAGGAGTATTTTTGATGTCTTGTGTTAATTTGGGGCAATTATACCGCCACTCATATCAATTGCGATAAATGGGAGACGTGGAAGGGAAACATCATTTGGGGGGTACGGCTTGTCCATGAGCAGCTTCTCCGTCAGCAGCTTCTCCGTCAGCACCTACTGCAAACCTCAAACTAAAGTTATATAATTTGTATCTTCTTAATGAATGAAGTCTACAATATGTGTATATTTTATTTTCCTAAACGAAACCAATTCTTTACACTTGACGTTTGCAAAGTATAAGGCAGAGACTAAGGCAAAATTCCGCAGGATTCTATTTTCCCGTCTCAAGTTCTGGAAAGCATTTGTCTGCCTTTTTGCTCTGTTTTGTTCTTTCTCTTGGGCACCTGGAACCTAATTTCAGTCTGGACATTTTCCAGCTTGCAGTGTCTTTCGTTTTTGATGTTGATGAATAATTCCGGTTGAGCTTTCCTGCAATACTGGAACACATTCTAAGAAGCTGGAACACATTCTAAGAGTTCTGAAATTTGTTCGGCCTCTTTATGGAAAGCCCAACCTTTTGAGTGGTTTTCCGGTAAGTGAAGAGAGCTTGCTCAATATGCATCTATGTTTTACAGTGAAACAATACTCAAAACTTCCTCTAGATATGCCTGATACAGTGTTGCCCAAAATGCGCGCGTGTAGCGTTGCGTAATGCTACGCGTATTATACGCAACGGCATTTACGCAAATTTACGCTACGGATACGCAAGCACTCGCGTATTTCGTAGCGTAAATTTGCGTATTTCTAGCGTAAATTTGCGTAACATAGAACCTGTAACATGCATGGCTATAGATATACAGGATCATGTTTTCA
>JAJMAK010000094.1:0-37134 GCA_030572615.1 Metschnikowia lachancei
CCTCTTGCCTTTGTCCCCTCCCCTCTTGCCTTTGTCCCCTCCCCTCTTGCCTTTGTCCCCTCCCCTCTTGCCTCTATTCCCTCCCTTGTATTGAAATCTTCCTCACCAAAGCTGCAAGCGTATGTACTGCGTCCACCAGATGAACTTCGAAGATTATACTCACGCTAAGTGGTACCCCCAGCAAACGAGAAAACCGTCTCTCCCATGAGTGCAAGATGCGGCGGAGTCGGTTCACTTTTTGATAGTCCGGAATGGTGGGATCGGGAACATCTAGTGGATCGTAAAACGTAAGAAGACAGAGGTTGAGTTGCACCACACTACGAAGTAGTCGTTGCTCATTCTGGTCGGATGTGAAATACTCCAAGTATTTTAAAGCTATACTCATCGAGCTGTACATTTTGACGGCAAACCAGAGGCGCTTGTCAAGAGGCGATTGTCAAGGTCTGAGTGATGGGGTATTTCTTGACGCAGTAGCTAATTTCTGCGACTTGTTTGCAAAGTTTGTGGCAAACAAGTCCATTCCAACCTTTCGGAAACTACCATTTCTGCGCTCTGAGACTTTTCAAAAGTGTGTCTATATGAGCTGTTGGGTGCGCTTGCTTGTATTTATCAGTTTTTGTTGCTGAAAGTGGCTCAATGCTGGACGTGTTTTGTAAAGAAAGGGGTGCTTTATTTAGGTCAGTCAACATATTGAAGACAGAAGATGGATTCTCGTGGATATGACAAGTAAACATGCACATAAGTATGGATTTTATCTCAAGCATACATCTTCTACAACCTTGCCGAAGAAGGTGCCTTCCCATTGGGTAATTCCAGGTTTAGCCTTTCTCACCATCACAATTGCATGGAAACAAGAAATACCGAAAGTTTTGGTGTCTTTTTCGCTTTTTCTCTCGTTTAACATCCTTTTTTTTTATTCTTTCCCTTTGATAAAGTAAAGTTGGAACCAGGCTCAATATAATCAAGATAGTTTCCTTCAGTAGGTAGATCAAAGGGGAAAGTCGGTAGAGAAATCGAATTATAATGAAGGACAAATGTACCTTTTTAAACCATTCGGAAACAACTTGTGAAGTCATTCTCTTTTTAAATGTTTACACGGACGGTATCTGGGATATTTTTGGTCCAGAAATATCATGATTCCTTTTGCTATTGTGCTTTCTTTTGCTATCATGATTCCTTTTGCTATTGTGCTTCCTTATGCTATTGTGCTTCCTTATGAATATGCCAAAACTTGGAACTTTCTACATCACAGAGTATTATAGGACCCACAGTAAATCTATTGCTCACCATGTGGGGACAGAGTGGGACTTTAAACTTAGTTTGACGAAGATAATATTGCTGAACACTGGTGCAAATTACATAATTTAACCTCATTAACAACTTGCAGTTGCAAAAACCCACGACGTTGACGTACAGAAAGCCTCGAGAAAAGTTTCCAGAAACATGGATACAGAATACTATTCCAAAAGCTCGGTGACAATGATGAACAGTACTTCTTCAAGTCAAGGTAAGATCTGGAGGGAGTATTGTCCAGTTTTGGTAAGCAAACTGGCTTATGACCGATGGTGAAGCAAAGCATTTTACAAGAGCCCCCACATTAAAACACACACTTGGAGATACACTTCCAGGAATCGTGTAGTTGCTCGAAAAAAGAGGTCGAAAAGTCTCTTGCACACGCTCTATATTATATAAAGCCTCCTCGTTTGGTTTACTAAATCCATGTTGCAAAAAAAGACCCATAGTTTAACCAAGTTTTTTTTGATTGAACAGGCAACATTGTGTTTACTATGCTGTACTTGGCCTCGGTAGTGGCCTCGCGGAAACTGAGCATATAGTAAAAGCAAAATCAAATAAAGCTATGCGGCTGGAAAGTGAAGGAAAACAAAAAGATATTGAAAATTCCTTAGCGGAATACAATCACAATCCAAGGGCTCGGTAAATTCCCTTCTTCCGAGATTGAAGCGTATCATAGAAAGTAAGTGGATCACATGGACACCTCTGCTAATACACTCGTGACACTCGATCAACCCGCTACTAGTACAGGAAGAAGCCAGTGAAAAGCTACCCATAATTTTCTATGGGTTTCCCGAATATTGGAGGGGGTCTGCCTTGTTCAACAAAATTTTAATAGACAAGTATTGGCACATGCCAGAGACGAGTCTTTAGACGCACCCATCATAGAAGGTCATTTTCAAAAATGCCATGGCAATTTTCCTGATTAATAGCCGTTTAGGGAGAATAATGAAGAGTAGCAGAACACTTTCCTCAACAAGAAGTCGTTTTTAGAATCCGCTTACAGCATGTGGTGAAAAATAATTTGCGCTATGTAAAGCCAAGATGCGAAACATCCAAAGCTATATATATAATGGAAGCCCGGAGACTTTGATCAGAAAAAAAAATCACTTCTTAATAATACACTACCTTAACCATGCCAACTAATATGCCCCACGATCTCGAGCTGTGTTCCAGTGGAGCAACATTGTACCCCGGTATGGAAGTCGAGGAGCCAAAATTGGACGACAGATACTCGAAAATAAAGAACGTCATCATTTTGTTTTTCCTTATAGTGGCCTTGGGGATAGATGGCTTTTTTCTAGCATTAGTTATCAACGCAAAGTAAAGACAAATGCAATTTATGACTAGTTTTACTGGTGTACAGTGAAGACTCTGTAAGTCGGCCCCTCGCTTTGAGCGCAAAAATTGGGCAAAAGTTTCTTATATATTTTTTTACAAATAAATAATCAATTCATTCCGAAACTGTATTTCAGAATAGTTCTTTATGCTGCACAGCACCAAGGAAAGGGTCACAGTGAAACTGCGTCTCTACTTGAGTGGGGCCCAGCAACAAAGTAGAAGTCAATTGGTCACGAAATCGTTACAAGAAGGCATCCTCAACAGTTCCCCCCGAATGCGTTCGCATACTGACTGCCATCTCAACTCGGAATAGTTAGAGGAAATCCGAAAGCTACTCGATGAAGAGAAGGTTGACATTGGACTCAGGTCTCACAAAAGAAACACTTGCTGGAAAATTACCTATGATGTTGGAAGAAGAAACCATATTCGACACGCGTGACAGCGAATGGCAAAACTTCGAAAAACAAGCGGCCGATGTGCTATGGAAGAACATCGATCGGCAACGCTTTCTTAAAGAAATTACTAACAAAAAGGTACAAACCCGGTACCGCTCCAAACCCGAGACGATACAGATAGGAAAAACCATTCAAGATCAATTAAAAGGAAGCAAGGTATGGCGTGAATGTTAAAAACAACACAAAACAAAAACAATAATACAATGGGCCAGTCGGAAGAATTCCCAAGGGGTAGTTTGGAAGTTTGATACCCAGAATATTATAGAGACCAAATCAAGAGAGTCAAGACTCTGGATCACCTGAACGATGGAGGCCATAAACAACATCTTGATAAACCTAGTGAAGAATATTATCGGTCCATTTCAGGGTCGCAACTGCTTCCCATTACTCCGGTTGATCTTTGAATTCGCATGCTACGTGCACAAGCACTTTAAACCAACAAAAGGAACAAATATCTGTATGTGGAATATTAAAAAGATGAAAAGATACAATCTATCCCCAAAGTCGACGAAACAAACTACCGGCGTTTTGGACTCGATGTATAAGTGAAACTCAACAAGGCTCAAGAGGCACGAACACCAGGTGTTGACCACCAGTTGAGTGTTCACTAGAGACTGTTTTGGGGCATCTCATCTTGAAAGCCTCCGTTTATTTATTATGAGATACTCTGTGGTGCCTGTGGTGCCTGTGGTACCTGTGGTGCCTACTCTTTCAGTTCTGCTGATACAACTCTGTCTGGAAGAAAATCTCAATTTGCAACCAGAAGCATATAAAGCGGCTTCTTAAAAGTTTACCCACTTTGAATTGGCACACAGGTCGTTTTCATATGGAGATTAAGTAGAACTTTCTTCACCAGTTTTGCTGAACTGATTTTACCCGGACTCGAGATACTAGGGCCCTGGAGGGAATGGTCAATGTTCCAAATATTATCTTATACTTGTAGTGTACTTCCTGCTGATCAATTTCCATGGAGTTTAAACAAAATCACATCAAAAGAGGTTTAATGGACCTCTAAAACAACTTGAAAAACATCCGTATTAAATAAAACCAAGGTATGTATCAAAAACAAGATGATATTCTTATTTTTCCATGGTACATGGAAAACGAGACACTGGACAATCAGGGCATTTGCTTCGCAGGAAGGGAACTCCCAACCATGAGTACTGACGATAGAGAAAAAGAAAATAAGAGCTTTTTCAAAAAGAAAAAAAGCAAGAACGACCAAGTGACATTTTAATTAATATACTGTATGACAGTTTTTCCAGGAAAAAGTTTGTTTTCGATGGTTATATCTTCATGTAACTCTTCTTTACGTTCTTGTCTGCCTACACTCATTTATTCCAGACCCTTCTCACATTGAAATATCTCAAAAGCTCAAGAAATACAATGTTTTAACAAAGAAAGCCTTCAAACATATATTCATACAGATACTCCCGAAGAAACCCCAATCACCCTAATTCCGAAATATATACTGCACACTTAAAAAAACACCTCGCTACACTCTAGTACTTTCACTGCGGAGTCAGGTGGCAGGTCTCCATCTATTATCAGCTAGAAAAGTCTTAAGATATTTCATTTCTAGGAAAGAACCCCAATTTTCGAAGCTTAAAACTGTCTTCTTTCCCTATTGTACATACTTAAATTGCTTATTCGCCTGGATATTTGGTCATTCTCAAACACCATGAAAGGATGCTATCTAGGCCATCATGGGGAGGCCGGATACCAGGTGCTTGTAAACTTCAGTGTTCTTTACACCGCAGACGTAAACTTTATTGAAGCTTACACATTTGAAATCTTGGAAAACTACTTTGAAGAGTTGGAAAACATGGATGCAGAAAAACTACACGAAGATCAGGATCCATTCGAACAACATGAACTGACCAAAGAAATACGTCGCTATTTGGTAAACAATGAAGCCACTCAAAATGGAAAAATGAATTAGACGCCACCCACGAAGAAAGAATGAACTGACGAGAACTCTACGATATTTCTAAAGCTAAATCAATTTCGGAGAATTTGTGCATCAAAAGGGGTGTAGATAAACAGAAAGTCTCTGGATGAGCTTGCCGTGTTTGACTTTGTGGATTATAATTTGGGGTATAAATAGACCGCTTCCCGGCCTTAGATGGTTTTTGGTTTCGAGATTAGACATCTTTCTTTCTATCATGACAACGGGGGACACAAGGAATGAAAAAGACCGAGCAAATGGACAATTGAGGAAGGAACATCGCCTAGCAGAGAAACCATTTCCAAACTCAATGATTCAAACAGCCTTCTCGAGTGGTTCGAAAGGACGTATCGAAAGAACATTCGGAAGTCAAGAGTCTCGGAGATTTTGAAACTGAGAATCCCAAGTGCTCTGTTTACCGTAACCCCAAGTCAAGATGGCCTGAGGTGGAGAAAAGCAAGCGTTGTGGAATAAGCTCGAACCTGAGTGGCAGAAGGATCCGAAATCGCGACCACTTTACCAAGCCCTGGATTTTCCAAAGCGCACCTTCACATATTCAAATGTCGGTACAACATCAGAACCAGCCACTTCCCGGTGATGCGAGTCCGTGCCCTGGTTGCAGATCAGAATATGAAGAGTGTTCGGATTAAAAGGGGGTATCCTCCAAAAAACATATATAATATGGATGAAAGTGGCTGTTTCTGGAGCCGAGGGGCTTCGAGGGGCGCCGAGAGGTGTTGTGAGGCCCAGGTTGCGGACCGAAAAGCATGTATTCGATTGGCTTCCCATCTACTTGCTTTCCCTCCTCTGATAAATGACGACACATGCCAGTTTAAGGGAAATTGTCGTACAATGCTAGAAAAATTCGCTCGATGCATTCGCCCGGAACCTAATTCAAACTTTGGTCCAGAGACCGATCATGATAGAGCCCAGTTGGAGGGACATAGCATCCCAGATACAAGCTGGTGTGGGGAAAGTGAGCAGAGATAAGGACATCGGTATTGATGTCACGACCGAGGATTCCATTGGTTCAGCACCTCACTCATTATCTCGTTCAACAAGACTGGCGGGGTTGTTTGTCTTGATGGACACGTCGGACACGGTGAAAGTTTTAATAGTTCAGAACCCTCAGAATCGGAAATCTTGGTGGCTCTATTTGCTCGCTCCTCGCTAAATATCAAGCATCGCTGGGAATAGTTTTCGCGGGCTTATAGGGTCTTTAGTGTATAGAAAATATAACTGTGCTTTTGGCGAAAGATAATAAAAAGGGTACTTTGCCGAAAACGGGTACGAGCTGGGACTCACTATGGTGAATCCCCCGTGGGAAGATGTTCCATGAGGATGAGGCCAGCGCCAGGAAGAGTGCAAAAGTGTACTGACGGTCTTGTACGGATCCGGATTGAAAGGTCTACAGAAAGGAATCGTGAAGAATGCAAATGCCTTCTCAAACAACATCTATTGGGATAGCTCTACAGATTCAGTCTACTAGATATAAGCAGTGTAGATTAAAATTAGTAAAATGCGAAATTTAGAGAAACATATTTTGAGCTATATTTTGATATTTTTACTAACTACTAGATATCGATATTGACTCGGTGAAAAATCTAGTAAAAATATATATCCTAATATATCGATTCGATATATGTAAAAAATAGGCCATGACCAGGTGCTTCAGCCCTCGCTAGAAGCAACGACTAGCGTGTTCCAATGGAATCGGCAGAGCCCGAGCTTAGGCCTGGGCACGATTTGGAGGTACTCAGGTATAGAGACGAACAAAAGAGCACATTCGAGGCGAAGCTTACCGGAGAGCACCGGCCCGAATAATGAGTATCATCAGGATAGTGGGGGTCTCTCAGCAGGGAGAGCGACACCAGTGATCAGTAGGTTCATTGTCTACCACGCTGAATGGTCGCTGAATGGTCGCTGAATGGTCGCTGAATGGTCGCTGAATAGTAGCCGATTGGCTAATGAGCTCCCAAATCAGCATAGACTCGTGCAAGAAAGTTGGGCAATCCTCCTTGGACTTTTGCGATGTAAAATGAGACATCGTTGATGGTATACGCCAAACTCGAGGATAAAAGTGGGGGTTTACGTCGTTTTCAATTAGTTCACCAAAAATCAAGACTCGATCCCAGTACGATCAGAATTTTGGCCATTCTTAAGGCGAGAGGCTTAATCAGAGACAAAATGAGCATCCTCGATGATTTTTTAAACGGCATTCAAGCAAACAGAGAGAAAGTTCAAGATAGCGTAGCCGCTGCTGATACCAGTGAGGTTCAATTTTCGGGAGAAGAGAGCGGAATTGAGTGCGTTTTGATCTCAAGCGAGAATGAAGAAGAAAGTTCTTTTTTTATGGTAGTTTCTTGAAGTATCGTTTTATAATAGAAGAGGCTCGGAATAGAATTTTGATAGAGAATGTGTGCTGCTTGGGAGTGCCATCTCCGGCTGAATCGGGCTTCTCTTGACAAAGTGCCCGCCAATCAAGGAAAACGGATGTTTCAGATGGAGACAGAATCGATGGCTTTGTAGATGATGGTGTTCGGGTCCGGGACGATGTCTAAAAACCACTTGTACGGGGAGGCATTCTCGCGAGGAGGACCAGCTCCACCCCTGGCAAAAAAACATATCGAGAATATAGTTTTTATATATTTTTTTAGTTAAATATCATTGTAACTAGATATGGATATCAGGAAAAAGTTCGAAAATTTATTTTGTAGTAAAAAACGTAGTCGATATATTCATTCCAATCAACACTGGATACAATTATTAAATTGTTAAACAGTTACGCTATGGACATACATGCTCTTAGGCTCTTAAGCATCCAATGAATACCCAATTTAGTCAAGTAAACCTTCTAAATTTTGAATTTCCCCTGACGCATCAGAGTACGGTTATTTACAAACCGAACCCCTTCCAATTTCTATGTTATTACATTCAAGTGGCGTTCCAGTTTTCATCGCCACGCACGAACAACTATAATATGTCTTCTGTCGAGTAACCCGAGAACTAGACTCTACCTGATGTGGCAGGGACCACCACGAACTTATTTTGGACAAGCAAAACACCACACATCCAAAAAGCTGCTTCTTGCCTCACTGACGATATCCACATATCCACACCTGTAGTAAGTACATGCTATGAGAAACAACATATGGACTCGAGTATCGGCTGTAAAAACGTATTCTTCTTGAAACTTTGGAGTGGCCAACCAAGTATGCACCTATTTTTGATAGCTGTCCTTTAAGAGTAAGGTCTGGCCTTCTATTATACGGTTATCCGGCATGAGGCACTTTCCTTGAAAGTGCAATTGCGGGGCAGTGTGGCTTAAATTTCATCTCTGTCAAAGGTCCTGAAATCCTAAACAAATACATTGGTGCGTCAGAGCAGTCAGTGAGGAAATTTTTTGAGAGGGTTCAATCAGCAAAGCCGTGCATTTTATTCTTTGATGACTTTGATTCCATCGCGCCGAAAAGAGGACATGATTCGACTGGTGTGTCGGACAGAGTTGTCAATCAAATGTTTACTCAAATGTATGGTGCTGAAGGATGAGATGGTGTTTACGTCCTCGCTTCAAGTAGCAGGCCGGACGTAATTGACTCTGCTTTGTCACATCCAGGCCGTTTACACAAAACATTTTCTATGAAAGGCCTGACTATAATGATAGATTGAATATTGTATCATCTATCTGTGCGAGGATGGATATGCTGGCGGACGCACAGCTTCAAGATATTCCCAATAAAACACACGGCTTCAGTGGGGCCGATATGCAAGACTTGGGCCATAATGCTTATCTACCGGCAGTTCATGAAAACCCCATCAATGACGAACTACTCATCAGTGGTAGCAATGATGAGCCCAAAAGGAACCACGATTTTTTGTATTGATTCCGAAAATTGAGACATAAAACCAAGTCAGTCGAGAAAGAGGTAATACTGCTGCAAATCCATACTCTTGCTGAAACAGCAGAAGACCAGCCAAATACCTTAGCTGTTGTTAATTGCCAAGTTGAAAGATAACATATGACTTGAAAAGCAGTTGTATGCCCTCTTCAATAACATCAGTGGAACCCAATTTATTTTAACGGTCCACCCGAAGTAATGATGCCGGCAAGTTTATCTTTAAACCTCTGGAGAGTTTGTTCAAGTAGAAAATATCCATTTTGTGGGATTTATAAAAGCACCTAAGTGCCAAGGTGACCGGTGAACTTGTATTTCCCCATACACACTGCACAGTAATACCTCTGTAAGCCGAATTGGTCTCATGCATGAAATTTATCCGGCTTATGGCGTTAACGAGGTTTTTCTTGCATGTAAACAAACCTCATACCTAATTAGGAAATATCAAGTATATTTATGCTTGCTAGGTTTAAATTTGAATTGATACACAGCTGTATAATTTAAAAGTAGTTGTCTAAATAATGTAGAGATAGTTAAATTATCTACTTGAAAAGGTTAGAGTGCGTTCTTGTCACATTAGTAGGACCCCCGTCATCCAAACATCAAGCAGCATAGTCGTGGAGTCTTCATCTAAACCAATGAGCAGCAACTGCGTAGAATCCTCTTCATCCAGCGTACTTTCATCTTCAAATCTATTTCAATGGTATCAAAATCAGTCAATTCAAGGAAGCGGTTGCAAGCATTTTGAATTTGGGCTGTTTTGTCTGTTGTAATGTATGTTGGGGCCCGAGAACAGTTGGCAACGTTGTTCGACCCTCTAACGCACAGACGAGATTGTGTTCTCCATCCTCTGTTCTCCAATGTTAATTGCTTGCGGCTTTCAATCGATTTTGGGTGAAGTATTTCAATCGCCTTACCACAAGCGCAATTCCTTTTGAGAGCAATTTACTTCCTTGTATCTCTTTCGCAAAGCACACCGCTTGTCATTGTCCATATGTCGCTTGGCATTTCCCATGGTGCCAGCAATGGACGTTCACGTTGGCTCCAAAATCCAAAACAAACCCCCCTTCAGGGTTCAAAAACTCCGTCTCATAGAGAAACCCCGTATCCGTATAAAAGACGTTCCGGCTTATAACATGTCCGGCTTACAGAGGTATTACTGTATAAAGTGGTACATTACAAATGTCATAAATCATGACAGGTGTGTTCACATATATCATTGGGTTTGAGACACTTGAATTCTCAACAGCCGAGTTGATTTTGCTCAGCTGTTTATCACAAGTTGGAAACCCCCGAAATGGACTTCCAGGATTATTAATATAATGGGAGTGACGGCCGGACTAAGCACAAACTTTGTGAGTATGAACAACACTGCCTTCATTCTGAAGTGGTTGATTTATCAACCGAAACAATGCAATTACATAGTCTCCGGGAGATATTAAATATGGCGGATACATTCGCAAACTTGATTATCCTTGTTATTTCTTAACCATGTGGGGTAAATATACAAAGTGGTAAAATAAAAATGGACCCGAAGCGGTGTAAAAAAAACAGCACTAGTATACACCCGAGTTGAAAGTAGAAAGTCAAACTTTCTGCATCAGGCCCTTTTCCCCAACACCGGTGCCCTCTCAACCCTCGAGCAACATATCCTAGATATACATCCGAAAGGGATACTGACAATCATATTTCTTCTTTTTCTATACCATCAATACATTTGTCTTTTCAATACGATCAATACATTTGCCTTTTCAATACGATCAATACATTTGTCAAGCAATTATAAAGCAATTATAAAATACAGTTCGCTAGAATGAAACACACCTAGTACGACTAGAAAGATAGAACACAAAACATCAAGACATCAAGACATCAAGAAAAAACGAAAAGAACGAAAATAACCCCTTCAACGGAGAGCACACCCGCTACTAATTGAGTGCTTCTTGGATCTGCAAGTTGTCAATCAAATTCTGCTCAGCAGAATGTGAATGTGACGCCGTCTCCTCGGAGATGCGTGCAGGCGCCCCTTGGCCCTGGTTGGCCCCTTGCGAATGGACGATTTTCTCAATGGTGTCTGCGCTTGGCATGAAGATCACCTTGGATCCCGCGTTCTTACTCATGTTCTGCAACGCCTCCAAGTACCGGATCTGCAAAGCGGCGGGCGAAGACAAAATGTCCGAAGCCTTCCGCATCTGGCGTGCACTCTCCACCTCCGCCTTAGCATTGATGATTTTGGCCTCACCAATTCTTCTCGCCTCGGCCGCCTTGGCAAAAGAGCTCTGGACACTTGCAGGCAACGTCAAGTCCTTGATAAGAATGGATTCAATATTGACACCCCATTCGGCGGCGGTTTTGCTGATCACCTCCTCAATCGACTCGGCAATCTCCTCGCGCTTCTCCACCACATCCTGCAACGTGCGGTTACCAATAACGTCCCGCATGGTGTTTTGGGTCCGCTCTTGGATGGCCAGGTGGATATCCGAGATAGAAAAGATCGCCTTTTGCGGGTCGACAATGTTATAGTACACCACCGACGTGATAGACACGGACAAGTTGTCCCGGGTGAAACACGACTGCGAGGGGAGTTCCTTGGTGTTGATTTTGATGTTCACGCGGGTCAACTGCTCCGACCAAGTGTTGACATAAGACGTTCCGGGCTCTACCGTACGCGACAAAGCTCCAAATGTCTGTACGAGCCCAACCTCACCTTGGTCCACGGTTTCGTAAGGATTCTGACACAAGCAGCAAAACACACCACAGCACCCAAAGAGCCTCCCCATGCTCAGGATGAAGCGTTGGTACGAGTCTGTGGGAGGGGTGGGGTAAGTTTTGGCGAAATTCTTCACCACCATTTCGGGTTTGACATATGCGTTGGTTTCTTTGACGATGGATTGCTCCTCAAAGGTTTCAGACATGGTTGAATAGATTTTGGGGTCTTAATATTCTTGGGTTCCTTTAGAGGTTTGGGTTCCTTTAGAGGTTCGGGTTCCTTTAGAAATTTGGGTTCCTTAAGAAAGTTGGCTCAAAAATATCGATCTTCAGGGGGTATTATTATGGAATTTCATGTGGTTAAGTACACTTTCTCAAGCCGACTCCACACGGTGCGCGGGCCCCACGCGATCAGTATCTCACCTGCCTCGTATCAATATGTTTGTGTGCAGTCCCGTATGTGCAGTCGCATGCCTAGCAAAGTTTACCTAGGTGAAGTCTAGAGAGAGTGACCTTGGAATTGGCGGTGGCAAACTTTTCTTGGGCCACACAAAGGTCAGAATGGTCACGTCTGGAAAGATCACCAAGAGCACGGCTTAGAGATCTCATATTCATAGGCAATGGTTCCTTTCCTCCTTTCTTGTTTCTTTTTTTTCTTTCCGTCTTTTTTTCTTTTGTTTTCCGTTTCTCCTCTTTTGGGAAATCCCAAACTCACCTTTGTCTAAAGATTCAAGGCGTGACCTGAATATACCCGCGGGATAAAAACCTCGCAAAACCGGTACATGTGCAGGTGTGCTTGCCCTACCTACAGGGACAAGACGTCATGGGTGCGTCCTCAGCCTTCCTGGCCTGACCTAGGGAAGCTGTAGTGCGAACACTTTTATCAGCTTCAGTGGGGGTCCAGTAGGAAAGAATTGGGTGTGCAATACTCCTCCAAACACTACCCCACATAGAGGTGCCATTCTTTCTCACGCACAAAGTCCGACCAGTCGATACACAAGGATCCTGTCGGGTTAAGTTCCCACGCTTCCACAACAGTCTCCTCAATTCTCTGTAAATTTCCGATCTCGTATTGGTTGGCATGGGCACGGAACCGGCGCGTCATGACGTCGCGATCGTACGATGTGCAGCATGACATACCGCACACGAGTAGCAGTAGCGATAAGGCCACCTTAAGCTTGGTGGCTTGGAGTAAGTCAAGCACCTTGAGCGCCTGGTGTAGGAGGTGCTGCTGCGTGACGGTGTTTGGAGGCATTTTCTCAAGCGACGTGGCTAATTGGAGCAGACACACGTACGTGTAGAGCTCGAAAAGACCAAAGTGCAACGTGCGGTCATGCTCGTGCTGCTGGAGTAGCTCCACGTGCACCGGCAGGGGCTTGCACTGGCGAATTCTGTCTTTGAATTCTTGGATTGTGCGATTGACTTGATTGTAATATTCAGCGGCTAATTCCCCAGCACGTGGGTCTTTTGCCTCGAACTTGTGCTCCAAGTTTGTCCATTCTTGGGCAAATTTTGCTTTTGCCTTGCCAATGCACGCAAGAATATCGTAGAGGGGGCCCACGATTCCATGAAGCAGGTCTATTCCATACTCCGGCCGAGGTTCCAATGCCTTTTCGTACTCCTCGATGGAGAAAATCGGCCCATCTATAAGG
Organism: Metschnikowia lachancei; assembly: GCA_030572615.1. Lineage (NCBI taxonomy): Eukaryota > Fungi > Ascomycota > Pichiomycetes > Serinales > Metschnikowiaceae > Metschnikowia > Metschnikowia lachancei. Next base: position 13,295 of record JAJMAK010000094.1, read on the forward strand.
CATTTCGAAGAAAGCAAGTCGTGGAACTTGAAATCGGAAATGAGCCACTTGATATCGTTACTATACCCAAAAAGATCAGTTACCCTCAAAAGACCACCGTAGGATTGTATGAGCAATGAGCATTGGGTCATGAACCCCCTCCAGTTGCGTACATCACCCGTACACACCTCGATTCCAATGAAAATGAGGTAGAATGCAAAAAGCACAAAGAATTGCTCTTTGTTAGTGGGTCGTAGGTAGTCTCCCATTTGAGCACACATGCACTTGGTGGCTTTTTGCATGTATTCCCAAGGTTTGGTGAAATCGCTGCGTGGTTTGCGTAGCTCAAGAAAAAACCCTCCCCATGCCGTGAGAGCATATGTAATGGCTTCATTTGATGCGGCTATGCTGAGAAATGTCTTGAGGAAGTAATTCAGCGTGTCGAGACCGATAGATACAAACGTACTGTATTGTTCACGGTAGCACTCAAGAAACACCATTCCATCTTTGTCAAGGTTAAATACATAGGGAAACCCAAACCGCCCGAGGAATTCTGTCGGGATAAACACGTGGTCTGGCGGCTGGTCTTGGTGGTATATATCCGCCAGATTTTCCCCAGGCTTACTTGAGCGCAGTTGTTCGAGGGCTATTTGAAAGTTGGTCAAATCCTCCTTAAATCCTTCTAGCTCGTGGACGACCTCGTTGACACGGAAATCTTCGGGTGCATTATCAAGATAGTCGATTTTCATCTTTTCTCTGGAACTCAGGGGGTTTTTTTCGGTGGGTATGGATGAATTAGGTGGTATTGCATCATTTAGGAGTGTCTTGTGTGCCGGTAGACTCTGTAAAGGTGGTCGATTATGTGGTTTTAGCCGTGTGGGGTATGGGGATGTGAGTGTTGGTGGATGAATTTCCTTACTTTGGATGGTTTCGGTCACCTCAGTTGATGCAGTAGGTTTTTGGGGATTCGAGAGTTCATCATTTTTTGCAACATCACTATTACCTCTAAGTTCACTGGTATTCAGGAGTGTATTTGTATCTCTATTGATCAGGGGCTTTACCGCCCCTGCATTTTCAGATCCTACCGCAATATCAATAGGAATTCGTGACTGATCAATATCTTGATTAAACCCTTGCCCATCCCTTAGTAAATTTGAGTTTATTAAATCTTTAGCCACATGAACTTGAGGCAACTTTTCCCTTCGTAGTTTGACATTCTTTATTTTCTCCTTGGGCCATACACATGGAGTGTCTCTGGCTTTGCAACTCCCGCATATGGGATGTCCTTCGTCACACTTCTTTCTTATTTGTTAGTCGCTACTTTCTCCTATGGTTTACCACTAAAAACATTCCTTAAAAAAACAATCAATATAAACATACTTTCTTTTGCGGCAGGTTAAACACCCCGTGACTGATCGAGCACGGGCACCACAGAAACGGGTGGTGTTTCCGATTGGGAGCTGCACCCCCGCGGGTAGCGTGTTCTGGTTAACTTTTTTGAGAGTCGCGCCGTTTAGCGTGTGGAACATTGTTTGATGTTTGCACCTTTTGAATAGCTGCTCTTTGTCTCGCTCAGTAGACGCTTTCGGAGTTAAGCGTTCGGGTGCTGGTTGGGGTGACTAGGACTCGGATAAACACGTTAAGCGCACCAATGTTGCGTATGGCTTATCCGAGCTGGCCAAATTCCGCGCGCCAACTTCCGGTTTCGGCGGCAGAGTTATTCCGATTGGGAATCGCGTTCAGCCGCGCATAATGGTAACCGCCAATTGTGAATTGGGCCACTTGCAGGTTTGGGATATGAGTATTGTGGTGCTAACTGTCTCAGTTTCTTTTCAAACACTCTGTTCTCCAGGTGCACTCTAAAACATCATGAAAAAGGTACTTTTGGTGGGTTCTGGTGGTGTGGGAACCATGGCCGCCTATGCTCTAGATGCATGTGGTCATGTGGCGGTCACCACGGTGGTGAGATCAGATTACGACACAGTTTCCTCTAGAGGTTACAGGATCGAGTCGGTTGATTATGGGTCAATTCCGGTCTATAAACCATCCAAGATCGTGAGGTCTATTGACGAAGCGAGCTCTCAAGGATCCTACGACTTTGTGGTCATTTCCACTAAAAATACACCGGATATCTTCCGTTTGGAGGACTTGGTTGCATCTGTAGTGAGCCCCCAAACTGTGATTGTTTTGTTGCAGAACGGAATTGATATAGAAAAGGCTTTTTTCGAGAAATCCCCTACAAACATTGTCCTAAGTGGAGTCTCGATGATTTCGTCCACGAACTATGGAGGGGTAATTGACCATGTTGGCCATGATGCGTTACTAGTTGGATATTTCCCGAACCCCAACTTGGATAACGAGTCTCAGAAAGCTGCTGCACTTGAGTTTGTTGGGTACTACAAAACAGACAAAAACACCTGTGTTTACGATGAAAACGTCCGGTTTACGCGCTGGAGAAAGTTGGTGTATAACGCCACACTTAACCCGATCTGTGCTTTGACCAACGTGGATGTGGGCCGGCTCGATCTTTTTGGCGGGATGGATTCTTTGGTTCGGGGTGCCATGCGGGAAGTTTTGGCTATTGCAAAGGCAGATGGGGTAGAATTGCCGGAATCTATCATGGAAGATATGATTCGGTCAGACGACGGTGTGTACTACGCACCGCTGATGCTTGTAGATATTCGCAAGCAGAATTATATAGAGTTGGAGGTGATCTGTGGGAATCCTGTTCGGATTGCTCGTGATGTTAATGTGGATGCACCATTACTTACGATTATCTACAATCTTTTGCTGGTGGTGCAAAAGCGGACCATGGAAGAAAAGGGCAAAATACAGGTTCCGGAGAAGCGGCCACTTCCATGAGGTGGGGTTGTTTTCAGCAGGTCTCACGTAATGGATTAAAGACGGAATCTTAGGCACCTGAAACGACGGGATGAAGTTCATGATTCGGGTAATTTGCGTCTCTCCGTTTGGTCGGCAGGGGTAAACGTCAGTGTAAATATAAATTATATAAAACTTTACAATCATCTTTTACACAAGGCTTGAGGGAATTTAGTATGGGTAGATTCGCCAATGACGCTATGGAAATTACCATCAAAGCTTGACTGTATGTAAATACTTGGCATTATGACTTGTACGACAGTACGCTTGTGCTTTTCCAGAGGCACAGTTTGAACGGTGCCTAAAGAGTAGATGACCGCAAGGTTCTGAATAGACTTTGTTTGGTTTACCCGGATCGTTATAAACATGCGGACTTTGGTCACACGTGTACCAATCTTGAAATGCACTCACATTTGCTGAAGAATTCACCTGAGACGTTACCATTGTTGCAAGATGCGCCTGGTGACCTGCGAATACAAACACCTTGTAATGTATATTTGCAGTGGGTGATAATGATAAGGAGGGGGTAGATGTCACAAATATCCAACCACTAAACACATCTGATGGTGACGGCAAAGTTTCCCTTGGTGACCCACAGGGGTCGTTTACAAGGTTTTTTGATCTTGATAGGCGGAAACGGCCACAGGATTGGGAAACGTGGTAAAGTGAGTATACTCTTATGGAATAAAAAGTAACATCAAGTAAAATGGAGGTGGAATAAATACAATGACGAAAGAAATTTGTGAAGGAGTCCTTTTTGCATAAACAACGGGTGCCATTGGCGAATTTGTGTTTCAACTACTTCTGAAGTGAATTATGGGTTTATAAGGGGATTCACTATGGCTTTCTTTCAAGGCCGGAAATTTGGCGAGCCCGTAACCTAGACGCTTATCTTTTGCGAGTTCTTATCTCTGCTCCGTTCGTGTGGCCTTATCTCTTGCCCCGGATTTTAAGGCATTCTTATCATGAAACCTCCGCAATAGGAAATATCTTGAAGATGTATCCTGCACGAGCTGTGTTCGGGAACCACATTCCGTGGAAATCGGATGGGTTTGAAGCAATGTTCTTTGTAAGATTTTTTAAAATGATACTCCAAGATAAGGTTCATTGTTTGTGGCACGTGATGCGACTCACCTGATGGTACGGATTGTTTCTGGTTCAGAAGAAGCATGGAAAGTGCACATAATTCTTGGGAAAAAGGTTATCTCTTGGTTCACATAGGAGCAATTTTTTTTTCTTTTCTTTCCTTTTTTTCTTCTTCTTCTTTTTCTTCTTTTTCTTCTTTTTCTTCTCTTTCGTATGATTGCTCTAACGGAAAAACTAGCCGAAGCGAGCGAACTCGGAATCTTGAGATCCCGTGCCGAGAAACTTTTGGTGGCACTAATATACACGAATAAGCAGGTCTTCTATACTCGACGATACTGGCTAATTTGAAATCCAACCTCAGAAGCATACGATTATTAAAATTACCCAAAGCTCACATAATACCGTTTCAGCTTGGCCACTCAATCAGCTAGTACACATCAAATCAAGTAATGGAGGTTCCTCCTCATGCAAACTTTTTGTTGTGAGACATTTACCTACTGAAGAAGGAAATCTGATGGCATTTGCACAACCGACCTTGGGTGGCTCATGCATGGTGATACTTTTGCTTAGTCACACGCACGTGTTCGAAAATCTCCGAGTGAAACGAAAAGATAAGTAAACGAAAAGATAAGTAAACGAAAAGATAAGTAAACGAAAAGATAAGTAAACGAAAAGATAAGTAAACGAAAAAAATGCGTCAGGTTAGGATTCACGTCATGCTTCTAGAGAGAGTCCCGGGCGCTCAACTTCTAGTCCTAGGCTTTTTCCAAAGGTTCGTGACATTATGATCAAGTACGGGCGACCATAACAAAAAGAAAAGCACCGGCTTAACCGCTAGCAAAAAAAATAAAAGAAAAAAAAGAAAAAAAAGAAAAAAAAAAAAAATGTCAAGAAAAATCGACAACATACAAACCATGTTATGTCATCCCACAGCTTAAAAAACTGTGGCGTCAAGCCACACAAGCTCCGCCTCATTGCCGTTTGACACCATCTCAACACCTGTGTGCAATCAGGCGAACTAAGCAACTATTATTAGGGTCTCACATCTTGTCCACTGAATTTCTCTTCACCTTACCCATCTTTCTTTTCCGTATTATCTTACCCGCTTATCAGTAATCCTCTGCGATATCTCAGCCGCACTGATTGCGCAACATGTGTGCGACTTTGGATAATAAGTGCGGCGTCGCCAGCTTCCTAATGCATACACGCGGCTCTCTATTTCCGCACCCAACACCCTTTATCAGCAAAATGTGATCGGCTCGGAAGGCCGAAGGCACATTCTTGGGAAGTACAAATTCACACGTAGTTGCTGCGTGGTTTTGGATTTCTTCTTTTTTGTAGATCTTGTCTTTTTTCTTTTTGCGTCCTTCTTTAAAGGAAACAAACAACCACGGAAACCACCCATCCCACCCATCCCACCACGCTTATTGTTTCGCCTTCCAAACCCTCAACAACCAAAAAGTTGGATCATAAACAACCAAAAATTTAGTTCATAAACAACCAAAACAAATAACAAACAGTAAATCCCATGACAGTCAAGACAAACTCACTCCTCTTCTCGTCTAAAGTCGACACCCACGCCCCCATGGTTGTAGGTGGGAAAGGAAACCTGATCTTCATCGAGGATTCGCTCACCCATAAAAGACGCGAGGTGTTCGATGCCATGGGTGGCGCTGCAGTTGTCAGCTTGGGCCACTGTGACGAGGACATCGCTGCCGAGATCGCTGAAGCCGCCAAGGAATGTTCCTACAGTTACTGTGCGTCCATGACCAACTACTACGCGGAGAAATTGGCCGAGTTTATCATCGACAAGTCGCCTCCAGGGGCATTTGCCAGTGCTTTGTTCACTTGCTCTGGATCTGAGTCCAACGAAAACGGAATCAGGACTGTGCGCCAATATTACTTGGAAAAGGGTGAGCCTGAACGTACCGTGTTCATCTCACGGAAACAGTCCTACCACGGCTACACCACCGGGTGTCTTGCTTTGAGTGAATCATCTCGAAAGGACCCTTTCAGGGCCGTTTCCATGTCGGACGCCCAATTCCCCAAGGTGTCTCCATGTTACCCATACAGGGACCAAAGAGATAATGAGTCTACAGAGGAATACTGCAACCGCTTGCTTCAAGAGATAGAAGAAACTGTGCTTGCAAACGGCCCCAAAAAAGTCGCTGCCATCTTGTGTGAGACCCTTTCTGGCTCCACTTTCGGTACCTCTCCTGCTGTTCCAGGGTACTTGGCGGGTATTCGTAACATCTGCGACAAGTACGATATTGTAATGTGGCTTGACGAGGTCATGTGTGGCACAGGCCGGTCCTCTGCCACGGGTGGTTTGCACTGCTGGGAATCGTACCCTGACTTCTCCGGTCCCGATTTACAATCCATCGGCAAGACTTTGGGAGGTGGTTTTGTCACCATTGCAGGACTCTTGGTGTCGCCCAAAATCCACAACGTGTTTGTCGATGGCTCCAACTTTATCGCTGGCGGTCAGACCTATCATCAACACGCCTTCAACTGCCGGATTGCTTTGGCCGTTCAAGAAAAAGTCCACCGCCTTAACTTAAGGCAGAACTCGTTCGAAAAGGGCGAGTTGTTGGGCCTGCTTCTTAAACAAAGAGCCGGCGAGACCCAAATCATTGGTGATGTCAGAGGATTAGGCGGGTTCTGGTCCATTGAGCTAGTTCAAAATAAGGAAACAAAGGAATCGCTTCCCGTGCAGGCCACTGCTGGCGCCAAGGTTTCTGCTGCTTGTCTTGCTAATGGTATGACCACCATGGGTTACGGAGGAACTGTTGAGAGCAAACGCGGTGATCACGTGTCGGTGGCTCCAACCTTCATCTTGACCGAGCAAGAAGTCCATTTCATTGTCGACACCTTGATCAAGAGTGTCAAGGAAGTCGAGCAACAGTTGAAAGAAGAAGGACATCTCTAAGGAAACTCGTGTGATTGAGATGGGTGTGCGTGAGTGGTGCGTGGTGCGTGGTCACTGCGTGGTAAATTGTGCGTGCGTGCGTGCGTGCGTGTACGTCTCCTCGCCCTGCATGCCCGCATAACGTGAACACGGAAAGCCGACCTCGCTTGTCCAGCATACCCCATTTTGGTATATTCCCAATTAAATCCGAAATCCGGTCAGGCTTAATGTACTCGGAAATATCCGCCAGGCGCCCACTTGTTCCTTTTATTTTAGAACAGCCACAGGGTTAGTAATGTGAATGTAATTTCTTGGAAACAGTCTTTAAAGAGCCATCATTCGACCACATTAAGTCAAACATCAGCCGCTAGTTATACAAACAATAGAAGGTGCTAAAACTCAAACGAGTCCTAGGTAGATACCAAATAAACAATTGGAACAATGAAAATTCGAGCTTTGCAACCCAGTTCCATTTCCTCGACTGGCGGTCTTTTTATATTTCCTCTCCAGAAAAATACTCTAATCCACCTCATCAACTAAGCCTTTTCAATATCCCCGGTGCATGCTTTTCAAAAACCTTTAACCCAATCACATGTTTTCACAGTCTCGCTTGCAAGGGAGACCGAAGTTCGCCGCTTGAAAATTTCACTAGTGCCTTGTTCAACGACTTGTGTGCAGTACACGAGGGTCTCTGGAGTGCATAGTGATGATGCGACTCGGGGATTTTGCCAAAAATATCTCCACACATGCATCCACCATCCACTACGTACTGCATCGCAGCAAATTAAAGGCGTTTCGGGATAAGAAAACCGGGCCGCCCCGAGCTTTTATCTGATCAATCTCATCTATTTGATCTCATCTATTTGATCTAAGATCTATATAATGCAAGATGGTCGTCCCTGATCTGTTTTTCACTTTCCTTTTTTCTTTTTTTCTTTCTTTTCTTTTGTTTTCCCACTCCACTTATTCTTGATTCGTCTTCTCTTCTACCGTTTACCCCCACACAAGAATGTCTGATAAAACGGCCGGAGTTCCTGCCACTAGATCTTCAGCAGAAGAGTCTAGAATTGGCTCGGAAAAGCTCCAACAAGAAACTACACATGGCTATGTTGTCGAACAAGACACACCTTCTTCGTCTACTGCCAGATCTTATGGTGTCAGAAGGACCGAATTAATGACGGCCCAATATTCCCACTCGGGGTTGAAAGTAGCATACTACATTGCCGCTTTTCTATGTGCCTACTGTTACGCCTTGGACGGTACCTTGCGTTACACGTTCCAGGTATACGCCACCAGCTCTTACTCCACTCATTCTCTTTATACGGCGGTCAATGTCATCCGATCGGTGATTGCCGCCGCATCGCAGCCCACTTATGCCCGGTTGTCTGATCGCTTTGGCCGTCTAGAGTTGTTTGTTGTATCGATCCTCTTCTACGTGGTGGGCACCATCATCCAGTCTCAGGCATACGACGTGCAGCGGTTTGCCGGTGGTGCTGTATTGTACCAAATCGGATATTCGGGTGTGCAGTTGCTTTTGGAGGTTTCTTTGGCGGATATGTCTACTTTGAACTGGCGGTTGTTTGCGTCCTTCATCCCTGCTCTTCCCTTCATCATCAACACGTGGGCTGCCGGCGATGTGGCCACCAGTATCTTGAAGAATCATTCGTGGAACTACGGAATTGGGATCTGGGCGTTTATTTTCCCTTTGGCGTGTATTCCGTTGCTTGTTTGTTTTGTTCACATGAGATTAGCCGCTGGTAGAACTGAAGAATGGGCACTTATCAAGGCCGAGGAAAAAGAGGCCCAAAAGGGCAAGAACACCTTGGTGGAGTTGTTCTGGCAACTTGACGTCGTGGGTATTCTACTTATTATCTGTGTCTTCGGGTTCATCTTGGTGCCATTCACACTTGCTGGAAACAAAACCGCCCTGTTAGTACGCTCTGACGAGGCATGGAGGCTGGGTAAGATCATCGCGCCTTTGGTGGTGGGTGTTTTCCTTATCCCGGTGCTTGTGTTGTGGGAGGGCAGATTTGCCAAGGTTCCAATTGTGCCATTCCCTCTTTTGAAGGACCGTGGAGTGTGGGCCGCGCTTATCATTGCCTGTCTCGTGAACTTTGTGTGGTACATGCCCAACAGTTTTATGTACACCATCTTGGTTGCTGGTTTAAACACTTCGATTCTTGCTGCCACCCGTATCACTTCGATGTACTCGTTTGTTTCTGTCATTACCGGCCCACTCTTGGGTTTTGTACTTGTCAAGGTAAAAAGAACAAAGGCATTCATCATTTTCGGCTGTGCCATGTGGTTGGTAGCCATGGGCATTCTCTACCACTACCGCGGATCGAGCGATGGTGTCAATAGCGAATTTGTCAAGCATGGGATCATTGGTGGGGAGTGTTTGATGGGATTTGGCGCCGGGTTCTTCACCTACGTGACCCAGCTCTCCATCCAGACGTGCACCAACCACGAATACATGGCGGTGGTGCTTTCTCTCTACTTGGCATCATACAATATCGGATCGGCGTTGGGCTCGGCCGTCACTGGTGCTATTTGGACCCAGCTTATGCCAAGCACCATTGCGCGTAACATGGAGGCACTTGGCGCCAACGTGACTCAAGCCACCGAAGCATATCAGTCCCCATTCACTTATATTGTCACGAATCCATGGGGGTCCAGTGGCCGGGTAGCGCTTGCATTGTCTTATGCTGAGATCCAACGCAAATTGATCATCGTGGCGCTCTGTTTGTGTGTGGTGTTGTTGGTGGCGGCTTTCTTGTTGAGAGACCATTACTTGTCGAATGTGCAGTCATTGGATGAAGTACATGGGGAGAAGGAAGGCCACCAAACGATCATGGGCCAGACTGTGGTTGTGAACTCTTACGATAACGACCCCATTGCTGAGTTTTTCCGTGGCATCTTCAAGAGGAAGTAGGTGTTCTTGCTGTCTCTACTAGAGGTTTGGTGAGTTTAACAGGATGGGTTTTTGTGAAGTTTAGACCAACTGATGAATAATAGAAGAATAATATTTGGTGACTGTTGTGTGATTTCTTTCGGGGGACTAATGAGTGTATTTATATTGGTGAAGTTGCATTGCTTTATGTGAACATGTACAGTATTCCTAAAACGAATGAGCAATTGAAGCATAATTATACTGGTGGTTGGTTGGGTAATGTTTCCAGTGTAAACCTCAAGTGGGCTGAATTGGGTAATGAAGTAGTCGGCCAGTTCGGAAACAAAAAGAAGCAAGAGTATACACTTTTCATTTCTTTATTTACATGCTATTCCATTCATTTTTCAATAGTAACTTCAATGGTCAAACTTCTGTATGTTACTGACTTTAACCCCTCTTTGGGAAGTATCTATAATTCTGTCAAGATGCAATATCCATTTGATACAATTGGCCGATAAGAACTCTGTGATACAACTTGGTGTGTTCAGATACGGCTTTGTAAGTATACTTCCGAGTACTTTAAACATAGACATTTCAACCGTTTCATTGGAATAACTTGATCTGAAATTAATGTTGTCCAGTCAAGGGATGTAAAAATGAACATGCTCACTATATTGAGTTGTTCCCTCGATTTATTGCACCAAAAAGAGAAAATAATTGGTGCAACTAGCAAGGGATATATATGTACTTTTCTTTTTCTTTGTTTTTCTGTTCTTTGTTACTTTCTGTTTTAATACGGCCTTCAATAATGTGAAGCTACGATGAAGGCATCGACGTTTGTAAAACCTGTTCTACATCCTTTTGATATTTAGGCGGGACCTAAACCAAACAAACGGATGAGAGTAAATATCGCTCATCCACACACCCTAAGGGAAGGCGTAATTTGCTTTCAAACATTCAATGATCTAATTCTGGTCATATTACCTATCGAAATTCGCTGGGTTCTTCATAGAGGCGAGAACCAGGATTTCCTTTATTGAATGTGCCATCTACGGTGTATAAATATCGAGAAAACGGTAGACCCTTTGAAAGGCGTGTTGAATATTATTTATTCTTGGTTTCTCACCAATGCGTTGTTTCACTGGACTAGACTCCTTCTGATACTGGAGGAAAAGGCTGGCTGATTTCTTTCACCAAACATGACACTCATTAATTTCTGCCGCCGCCACTTCCACACAACATTACATTCCACACAACATTACCTTCCACACAACATTACCTTCCACACAACATTACCTTCCACACAACATTACCTTCCACACAACATTACCTTCCACACAACATTACCTTCCACACAACATTACCTTCCACACAACATTACCTTTCACTTGCCATAAGCACTGAAAGAAATCGTAACCGCCGTTTTTCATACAAGCAAAGATGTGAAAGTGCAGAAGACGCTAGTACTGACAGAATCACATACCTTTAAACAACCCAGGTTATCGCAAAAGCGCCCGTTCTGCTTCCTCAAACATCTTGAATGTGTTTCGCACATCCTCCTTCATCTCCTGAGCCATCTGCACCAACGGCGCCGACGACCGATTGAACATCACGCAATTCGTGAACATGAGAATGATATCCCGCTCAAGCTCCTTCACTGTAGTGTATACGGCCGCGTCTTCCTTCTTCTTGACCCCCTTCAAAATAGACTTCAAGTCCTTTGGGTGTTTGATCACGCGCTTATAGTTCTTCGCCGTGACGGCGGTCAAGAACGGCGACAGGAACCGGTGGCCCTCGATCGACTTGATCAAGTTCACGGCAATATTTTGGAATCGCTTATACTTCTGGGCAGGCGTCAAGCCGGGTTTTTCGGCGGATTCTGACGCGGTGCTCTTCTTGCGTCCGGAGGAGGAAGTTTCTTTAGCTGTTTTGGCTTTTTTCAATTCGGACTCGCTGGTTTTTTCTGATGCTATTTCATCCGCCTTTCTCTTCTTGCGAGGGGAAGTGCTGGCGACATTTTGGTGCTTCTCTTCTTCCAGTAGAGTTTCATTGTGAGTTTCTCCAGAAGGTTCCGGGGATTCTAGTTCTTGAACCTCACCCGTTTTCTCCTTGGGCTCTAATACACCCCGTTGAACTTCGTTTTTTGGAGCCACGTGCTGCTCTGATTCCTGAGTAGAATTCTGCACTTCGTGAAAAATATTTTCTTCCATTTTAGGGTGGGAAGGAGGTTCAGATTCAGCAGTATCTAGAGCTGGTTCTGTGGTTTCACCCACTACGCTTTGTGGGATTTGAACGGCGTCCACGTCGTGAGTTTGATTCTCTTCGACGGCCGGCACCATTGTTTCGGATTGTTGTGGATCAGTGTCTTTTTGATATTCCAGCACTTCTTTGGTTTCAGGTTCTGCCTGTTTCTCAAGTTCACCTTCTTGTTCAAGTCCCTCTTGATTATCCAGATCCACGTTCTGTTCAACTTGTTCCTCGTCCGACATTTCCTCGGACATTTCCTCGAACATTTCCTGTTCGGATACTTCTGTTATAGTTTGCTCCTCTGGTTGTACTTGAAAGTCTTCTTGGGAATTCTCTGGAACATCTGGGGTGTCTTCTGCAGAATCTTCCGGGGCATCTTCAGTGGCATCTTCTGACGTATCTTTGGTGAATACAGTTGTCTCCTCGGGTTCTTCATTGTCTTCAACAGCGTCTTCATTAGCGTCAATTCTCTGGATGCTATCATTTTCTTCGCCATGGTCTTCCTCGGTGGCTTCGATGAGCGTCTGTGTGTTTTCTTGTGTGTTTTCACAAAGATTTGCTGTTTGCAGAGACGGTTCACCCGAATTATCTTCTTGTGCCTCCTCCTCTTCCTCTTCTGACGATTCTTTGTTTTCCTCTTTTCCTTCTTCGTCGTCTTCGGGGGCCTCCTCTTCTTCAAGACCATCTACTTGTATTTCTTCTTCGTCTGCGTCCTCTTCGCCTGCGTCCTCTTCGCCTGCGTCCTCTTCACCTGCGTCCTCTTCGCCTTCATCTGCGGTGTCCATATCAGCGTCCCCCTCTATTTCGTGTTTGTCCAGGTGATCCAGTTGTTGGTTAAGATCAATAGGTTGAGCCACACTCCCTAAAGAGTCCACTTCTGCTTCAGCTTCAGACGACGGTGATACAACTGCTTCTTCTTCTTCTTCTTCTTCTTCTTCTTCTTCTTCTTCTTCTTCTTCTTCGTCTTCGCCAACTTCCTCGTTTTCTTCATCGTCTTCACTTTCTTTGAGGTCATATTCTTCTGCTGCTTCTGTTCCTTCAGCTAATTCAACTGCTTCCTTCTCTTCCACTTCGTCTTCTTCGTTTCCTTCCACTTCTTCCTCTTCCTCTTCTTCCTCTTCCTCTTCCTCTTCCTCTTTTTCCTCCTCGTCGATATCAGGATCTGCTTCCGCATCTGCTTCTCCTTCTCCTTCATCTTCTGCAGTAATCTCATCATGAATGGACTCCTCCCGGTCCTCTTCTACTACGCCATCATGTTCTATATTCCCCGACTCGGTAATAGCCAGATCAGCTTGAGACTCCTCGTTCATAGCATCAACATCGTCATTGGGACGAAATGTTTCTTCGACAGGATCCTGTGCCTGTGATGTTTTTGAATTCCGGGTCTTTTTTGGGGAACTTGCTGCCTTTTTGGGCGACCTCACAACATTTTTGGGCGATTTCACACGACCACCTATTTCTGAAGGTGAAGCCACCTGCTGTCCTTCTAAATCATTCTTTTGGCCGCCTTTGTCTGCTGTAATGGCTAGATATTCATTTTTGAGGCTTTGGAGCTGGTCCAAGATTATTTGGCCGTAGCTTAGAGACGAGTCAACAATCACACTAGCTAATGCGGACCGCATGTGTTCTATGGGCACCAAAAACACCAAATGACCGCCATTTTCAAGATTAATGGATACAAGATGTTTCAAGCCAGTATTTGTGATTAATTTGCGGAGCTCACCGACATCCAATTCTTTTTCATGGCGAGGATATTCGAACGCCTGTTCGTAGCTGGTGAGCATAGCCGAGAAATCGGACAAAACCGTTTCTAGCAGCACTTTCTGGGGGCCCTGGCCATCGGGAATTTTCTGAATGTATTTACTTAGAACATGCACGAATATTATGAGCGCTAGTTGTGGCTCTGGTGTGGTCATATTGGAAGTTAGGGTTGGTGTTTGCATGCTAGGGTGGTTTGTTTAGCTTCTACCAGTGGCCTGCACGTGACTCCCCTGGTTATGAAAGTGAAAGGTGAATGAAAAGATTATGACAGGAATATTAAAACAAAGAAGAATAGAGGAAGACTTTGTTGACGAAATTTTGCCAAAAGGTAGTGATTTTCTTAGTTGCTGATTTTCTAATTTGGCCACGTTTTTCGTTCTTTTAACCTGTGGTAGATTCTAGTGTCTATACCAAAAGTATGGTGTTGGCTCAGTCAAAAATGACTCAATTACATGTGAAACAAGCTGTCTGGGTTTCCAATACCGGTGCATTACTAGCGTAATATATATACAAAAACGAGGCGGGAACAGCCTGAACATCCATTTTCTCTTTCCCTGTGTTTTATTTGCGGTCTGCTCTCTTTTTTCAAGCACACCGTGTTAAAAGCCGGATAAGACCAACCGATCAAAGGATCCCGAGCTTTACTCTTCATCTACTTATTTCTTTTGCAAGTTTTGCATCAACAATGCGCTAAAATGGGTTAGTATTAAGTTTAAAGGAATACCACTGGAAAAAATTCCGGTTTATCTTCCAAAAAGATGGGCCTCTGAGGATATTGCCTTCATATTGAAAAGCTTCAAAATCTCAAATTTAAACATACTTTTGCTCCTGGAATCTCTGCCCAACTCTCTCACTGTGCTTCAAAAACTTCTCCGAACACTTGAAGATACAAGAAGACTCCTTGGTGGTCAAGTTAGCAGAAGTGAAGTCGTTGACGCAGTCGTCGAAACATCTCGACACCAAGTTCGAGTATAAACGCATGAAATCCTTCATTTGCTTTTGTTCAACGACTTGTTGAAACTCCTGTTGCTCTTTGACGTTCAATTGGTCCATTTTTTTATAGTGTTTTGTTTCTTTTGGAGGGGGTTGGTGATTTCACTGGTGAGGCTGCGTTGCTCTGTACTTAAAAACTTTTCAACCTGGGAACAGCACGACCGCGAATTTTACTGAGGCCTATGGTTTGGTTCAAATTTGTTGATAACGAATGGAGGAGAACTTGGAAAAAATTGAAATTTCAGCCTAGAAAAGTGTGGATTTTTTTTTTCCAATTTGGGCGCCTGCTTGCTTATTTGAACCTTCCTCTTGTTTTGGTTGATGATTGTTGTTCCGATGGATTCGTTTCTTGCGCAGCCGCAGATCGTTATACTGGTGGATGGCTGCGCTAATAACTGGATATACCGATATGACAGCAATAGTATTATAGGTCCCATTTATCGATTTCCGAACAAATGTGGCCAAGAAGATGTCCCAGCTCATAAGGTTATCCTTTCATTGGCCATTAAATCTGGTATGGAGATCATGTCAGCATACACGTAAGTATACACGTGAGTATACAAGCAGGTGATGTAATTCCAGACACCCAAGACACAGTTGTGCATCATCCTGGACATGTGAGCATATCTTTGAATAATCACAAGCTGAAGAATCAGACACTAAGTAATCAGAATTTGCATAGCCCATGTAGCGAGAAATCAGGCGGCCAAAACAAACAGTCGAACAATTCCTCTGTAAGAAACAAACCATATTGGACGATTTTGCGTTTCTTTCTTCGTGCTTCCCTTTCGCTTTTATCCTCGATTCATCACGTCCTAGCACGCGCACACGTTCGGGGCCCGAGGGAATGCACTGATATCCCTGATATTTTCAACAGCGGCCAAGTACGCAAGAAGCCGCTCAAACCCCATTCCAAACCCGCCATGGGGCACCGACCCGTTTTCTCTTGTCGATAAATACCATTGCATGGCATCAGCCAGCATACCCCTTTCTTTCATCTCCGCCACCAACGTAGCGTAGTCGTGCTCTCTGAGGGAACCACCCACCAACTCGCCGAGCTCAGGCACGATCAAATCAAAGCATGCAACCGTAGCACGATCCAATGTTTCTGTTTGGGTTTCTGTTTGGGTTTCGGTGCTTTCGGAACTTTCGGTGGGGTCTGGAACAGCCTTGTTCTGAAGCATGTAGAACGGTTTTTGCGCCTTGGGGTAGTCAGTAATAAACACTGGCAGTTGGAAATGAACGCCTGCTAGCCACTTTTCATCCTCGGTCAGGATGGAGGCACCCCATGCGAGTCGGCCCTTCAGCCGGCCCTTAAACTTTATCTTATTCAAAATGTCAATGGCCTCGGTGTATGTGATGGATGGCCATGGGTTTTCGCAGAGAATCTGGTCCCAGGAAGCCCTGATTTTGGCCACTTCTGGCTTCGAATAACGGGCCAGGACCAAATCAGACTTTGACCCCGCGCTCAAAACATCGTCTTCAACGTTTAAAGACGCCACTACATGGCGCACCATTGCCTCTACGAACTGGGTCAATTGGTGAACATGTGTGACATAACAAAGCTCGGCCTCAAGCATCCAGAACTCACTGAGATGTCTATTTGTGTTGGAGTCCTCAGCACGAAAACATGGGGTGAGAGTCCAAGCCCTGTTGAGGGAAAGAGCGAGGATCTCGAGGTGGAGTTGGGTAGAAACGGTGAGGTACGCTTCTTTACCGAAAAAATGGTCAATCTCGGGACTTTTGGTGTCGGTTTGGGTGGTTCTAGCAACCTCTGTCATTGGACGAACCTGGAACTGCTCTCCGGCGCCCTCGCAATCTGCTGCGGTGATGATTGGTGGGGTGGCTTTCACGACATCGTGTTGTCGAAAAAAATCGCCCAAAAGACCCTCTACGCGCGACCGAAATCGCAATACTGACGCCAACAACGACGTCCGGTGGCGGAGAGTCGGTACTGTTCGAAGGAACTGAAGCGTCAGCCGCTTTTTCTGGATGGGGTATCCATCAGGGACATCCCCCAAAACGGCAATTGAATGCGTGGGGTCAGAGGCATCGAAGCTGAGCTCAAACGGCTGGGATCCGGGCGATTCCACCCATTTTCCATGCACCTCTACACTCTGGCCCACCTTATACTTAGTGCCTGCCAAAACAGACTCTGGATCATTGAAGGTTACACTGAGAGTGGCATGAATCGATCCATCAGAGAGGTCCATGAACCCCACCTGCCTAAACGAGCGAATGGCTTTTATATGGCCACGAGCAATACCCGGAGTATTGAATCCTGGCGGATTAGCCAAGAGTTGTCTGATTGTAGGCGAGAGCAGGGAAAGCAGACGTGGCAGAGAACGTAGAGAACCACTTTGTGGTGGTGTTTTTGAAGGTTCCTGGTTGAACACACCAACCAGTTGACTGAGCAGGGCACGCAGAAGTCTAAAGCCGGGAAAAAGCCTGCGGTGGTGTCTCGCCCCGCTTTTGAGAGATACAGAACCAAAGTTTTTGTATGTGCAAGTTTGGCACCGAAACATTTTAAAGAATCAACTAAAGTTGTTGCCTTTTAGCTGGATAAAGGTGTTTGGATTGGAGTTTATGGGCCATAGCGAATTCGGCTGCGCACGCTCCTCCCAGAGTTAGTCATCACCGTTTCGGTTCCCTTCAGAGGCAGCAATTCTAGGCAAATAAAATAGAGGATTATTTGAAAAGTTCTATACTTCTGAAAAGGGAAGAAGAAAAAAAAGGTAAACTCTTGCTTGGGTAGCGTTTTGGTGACATGCTGCTTACGGTTTGGGTCGGTGCACGTGACTTGCTCTAATAAACACCACGCCCATATTTAAGGCGGTCGTAACCCACCAAAGGGCCTTTTTTAGCGTGATTTGAATTTAGCCAATCGGTTGATGAAGTTATAGTATTTTTGTGGAATGCAGCACCCCGTTGACCTGGTTGAAGTAATGTGAAATATAATTCCGGGCCCATATAAATCTTCGATGCATCTTATCTGCGCTTTAGCTACTACTGTTGCCATCCTTTTGATGCAAATAACTAAGTATATTGTTCAGAAGCGAAATGATTGGTCGTCACTTTAAAAAAAAAGTATGTTGATTTGACTTACAGATACTGACCAAATATGCCGAACCTGAAAAAGGCTAATGTGGGGCCCTTAAAGTAATTTATGTTTGCCTCCATTTGGAGTATTTGCACGCATGCCTTCTGACATCTTCCTTTGGTGACTTCTGTTCTAAAGTTAAACGAAGTTAAACGCGATGACTTTTCTCGTGTTTGGAAGTTTTCCCATCTTCAACATTCCTGTTATCGATATTGTGTAATTTCAGCGATGCCACTGGGAGAATTTGATTGGTTCTAGGGATGTAAAGATGGATTATAAAAAGGAGCAGACTGTTGTGCCATTTTCAAACATGAAGCCAGCAGTCCCCCAAACTTATGGTCGTTCCTGTAAAACTAAGGTACAAGGTTTTCCGTTGGCCTGCTTCAAAGCACATTGTTCGGGCTGGTGAAAGCAATATCTAAAACAAAAAATGTCTCAAGTTGATAATTCTATGAAATATTTCACTGTGGCTCAATCGATGACGGTACACGCAAATATATTACATAGATTGTTCCAGACGAGAAGGTGGGCCAGAAAAATAAAATATACAAAAGAATCTACAAAAAGAATTCAGCAAGATACCCTTATGTAATTATTAAGTTCATTTTCCCTTTTTACATCTTTTTACATCTTTTTACATCCTTTAACATCTTGTTTACATATCTTTGCTTTTCAAGTATGTCAGAAATAAGTGAATGAGCCGGCAACTGATAGTACAAGAATATGGATTGTTAAAGGTAAATTGACTTAAATTGAGTCATCGTTCATCTGAGGTTATCTGCAAAATCCAGCCACCACAACCTTGGAGGTGCTCAGTACACCCAGGTGCATGCATGAACAAGAAAAATGGAAGAAAAGTTCCTCTTCATTGAAGAATTTTCCGTTAACTGTTTTTGCATCGTTTGATCTTTTTTTCTTTCTTTTTTGATTTAACTTCACCCCTCATCTCTACAACAACCGAATCTTCTTTAGTGGCAATCATCCCAGAACTTATCCCAGCACTTATCCCAGCACTTATCTGGTTATATGAAGAACCCGTTGATCTCGTAATAATATCAGTTTCCTGCACCAGGCGCAAAACCACATCAAGATAACGGAAACACGAGAAGAGTCATCGCAGCCACGCTCGCTAATTTCGGTAAAAAGACGAAATTTTCAAAGTTTTCAAAATTTAACCAATAAATTCGCAAACTCATCACAATCATGCATTCTCACCATTCCCATAGCGGTGACTATATTTCCCACGGCAATGGCTCTTTAGAAAGCATGGTTGCCACGGCAAGGGCCAAAGGTTTTACTAATTACTGTCTTACTGAGCACATGCCTCGGCTTTCCGACAACTATCTTTACCCGGAAGAGCTTGACAAGCTGTACAATGCCCAAAATTTGGCGGCAGATTTTGACCAGTACTTGGTTCATGCAAAGGAAATCCAGGCCCGAGTCCACGCGGAAAACCTGCAATCACAAACTCTGGATAACCTGAAATTCCAAATACTTGTGGGGTTTGAAATTGAAGGTATTGATGCTGCCCATGTGCGGGCAGCCAGTGCCTTTCTTCCACAAACAAACATGTCTGTTGGCTCCGTGCACTATGTCCACAGCGTGCCAATCGACTTTAATCGAGAGAAATGGGTCGAAGCACGCTCCAAATGTTCCGACCCCACCACCCGTGGTCTTTACAAGGACTATTTCGACTTGCAGTACTTAGTGCTCTCGGAATTGCATCCGGAAGTCGTGGGCCACTTCGACCTTATCCGGCTTTTTGAGGACGGCACTGAAATCGACCCCCACACCGGTAAGAAAATTGCTGACATCGACGTGGAAGCTGATTGGCCCGATGTTTGGCAGTCGGTTAAGCGCAACATCGACCTTGTGGTTTCTTATGGAGGCATTTTTGAGCTCAATTCAGCTGCATTGCGTAAAGGCTGGTCCACTCTGTACCCGCGTACTGACATGGCTCTTGCCATCAAGAACCTGGGAGGCAAATTCTGTTTGTCTGATGACGCACACACCCCTGATCATGTTGGCCTCAACTACTCGAGAATGTGGGAATACGTCACGTCCCAGCTACGCCTATCTCACATCTACCACTTGGAATTAGACACACAAGGAAAGACGGTGGTGGTGGCGGATTCCGTAGAACACCTCTCGAAACTGTCCTTCTGGGCCTAGCCTCTGTGTCCTTGTCGTGTGGTGTTTTCTCTCCTCTCCGCTTGTTATACATATATACATTAAATACAATTGCTGACCACCGGCCTTTGGTAATGCATCATCATGTGGCCCCTGGCTGGTGGGATCTTTCTATTAGTTGGTCCTTCATTCTCTCGCGTCGAAATCGTTTCTTTAGTAAGATCTTCCAAACAATGTGTAGTTGACAGCAAGTCTGGCACATCTAACACACTTTTGGCCTGGCTTCAATTGAGGTTGATCGTATGGGATACACAACGATTTGGCACCCATCGATGGAGCTCTCTCGTCTTGTTCCTCATCCTCGCCATCATCCTTCTTGGCAGAAGCATCCTTGATATCGTCTTCACAGTCTGGGCATCCACACCATGGAGCCAAGATGACATTCTTAGCATTAAGGGTAGGAACAAAGTCCTTCCAGTCCTCAACAACCACACGGTGCTGGTCAAACTTTTCACGGGCAACTTCCAACAACGCCTTTTGCATCTCCTCCAAGATCTCAGGGATACGGCTAGTCAACTCGTCCAACTTAACGGTGTACTTCTGGTTGTTGTCACGTCTGACTGCAGTAACTTGACCCGCAGCCAAGTCCTTTGGACCAAACTCAACACGCAATGGAACACCCTTCAATTCTGAGTCGGCAAACTTCCATCCTGGGGAATAGTTATCTCTGTAGTCACCAATAACTCTGACATCAGCTTCAGCCAAGGTTTTCTCGACCTTCTCAGCACCACTGTTGATGGCTTCTCTTTGTTCAGGGGTAGTCTTGGCAGTCAAACCAACAGGGATCACAACAACCTGTGTTTGAGCGACACGGGGTGGCAACACCAAACCCTTGTTGTCGGAGTGAGTCATCACCATGACACCGATAACACGAGTGGACAAACCCCACGAGTTTTGCTGAGCAAAAACTCTTGGCTTGTCAGTTCCCTCAGGACTTTCAACGGAGATGTTGAACATCTTGGAGAAGTTGGAGCCCAAGTGGTGCGAGGTGGCACCCTGGATACCTCTTCCGGTAGCAGCAATGAAGCCCTCGACAGTGGTGGTGTAGTCGGCACCAGCGAACTTCTCGTTCTCGGACTTTCTTCCCTTAATCACAGGAACAGCCAACAACTCCTCGTAAATGCCCTTGTAGAGGTTCAAAATCTGCTCAACTTCCTCAGAAGCGCCCTCCTTGGTCAAGTGGGCGGTGTGACCTTCTTGCCACAAGAACTCTCTTGTTCTCAAGAAAGGTTGTGGGTGCTTGAACTCCCATCTAACAACAGAGTTCCACTGGTTCAATCTCAAAGGCAAGTCACGGTGGGAACGAATCCACTTGGCGTAGTATGGGTACATAACGGTCTCGGAGGTAGGTCTAATGGCAATGTGCTCATCCAACTCAGAAGATCCCGCACGCGTGACCCAAGCAACCTCGGGAGCGAAGCCCTCAACGTGGTCCTTCTCCTTCTCGAGAACCTTGGAAGACACGAACATAGGGAAGTAGGAATTCTTGACACCCATCTTCTTGATGTGCGCGTTGAACCAGTTCTGGATCTCCTCCCACACAAAGTAAGAGTTTGGTCTCAAAATGTAACAACCAGACACATCGTAGTAGTCCAACATCTCACCCTTCACCACAACCTGAGAGTACCAAGTGGAGAAGTCCTTCAGCTTGTCGACGGTGATACCAATCAACTTGGCATCCTCCAACTTAGCAGCCTCCTTTTCCTTCTTCAACGCCTCCTTTCTAGCGGCGGCAGCGGCATTGGAGGCACCAGCACCAGCACCAGCACCGGGAGCAGCGGTTTCAACGGCAGCAAAGTCGGTTGAAATAAGCTCGATACCTGTGGACTCCAAGTATGCGTTGATGGTCTTGGCAGGCAAAGAGGCCTTGGCCAGCTGGGTGGCCAACTCCAACACAACGTCATCAGCTGCGTTAGTGATGGCAGCGTCTACAATAAGAGTGATCTTGCCGCCGGCCAAGTCCTTGTTCAAGTTAGCAATAGAAACCTCCTTGGCGTCAGTGCCGAAGAACTCCTGGACCAACGCATCGTTAGCCATACGAGGTTCCTTAACGCCTGCGATTTTCGCAATGGCACCCGAAGGAGTGGCGGTAGAAGCGAGTGCAAAAACGACAACGGGGACGGGAACGGCGGTTTTGGCGGTTTTTGGCTTGAACACCAAGGTTTTGGTGGCAAGCGCATTTTCCGCCGAAACGGTTGCCAAAGAAAGAGCAGCCAACGATTGTTCAAGAGCCATTTCCAGAAATTTGATATTACACAGCGTTTGTTTTCCCAGGAAATAAGCTATAAGGAAGAGGAGAGGAAAGAAATGAAGGACGAACAACGTGAAGGAAAAAAAAAAGTTGATGTTCGCGCGAACGTGGAAAGTGAGACATATTTTTTTTTTCTTGCGTGGAAGATAAGGCGGGGCGGGACGGAGAATTGCAGGGCAGGACGGAGAACCGAAAGAGGGGAACACAAATGGAGAGAGAGCGAATGGTTAAGGCTTAAGGAGGGGAAAGCAGAAAGCTTCAAAAAGCAATGAAAGCATTAAAAGGAGTCATCCCTTGACAACAAAGTGAGCAAAACATGGCACCATTGTATCTCGAGACTCGGAGATTGGCGGAGATTCAAATTTTCGTGCGAGGCTCTTGAATGCGCCTATCAGTAGACAAGTGCGTAATCAGGCGAGGAGATGACACGTTCCTCTTTTGCAATCACATTTGGTGAAAAGAAAACAAAAGATGAAGTAATTTGTTATTGGATGCGGCGTTTCTGGAAATGATTTAATGTAGTAGATTCATTGATGTTTTTATTTGTGTTTTTTCTTTATTGTTTTGTTTCATGTTTTTTATGTTTTTTTCATGTTTCTGCTAAAAATATTTTTTGGATAAAAATGGTGAGTCATGAAACTTTCAGCAATAAGAACAATCAAGTAAGAATAAATTCCGTTGTTAAATAAAACAATGCTTGCTTTATTTTATACATATGCAGATTGAAAATGAACATTAAATACATAAATATATATAATATATATAATATATATAATATGTATAATATGTATTATATAAATGCTTGTGTTTTGGATATTTCTATACCAACAATCAAAGGCAGCTTTTGATTCCACGTAGCTGTTCGCACACTTCAAGTCCGAGCCCGAGCTCAGCAATACTTCAGTGCATGTGCGTGTTAAGTGTTGCATTGAAGCATAAACAAGAACAAGAGAAGAATTTAATTCTGTTAGACAAGCTCATAATTGAGAAGAACATTATTCAAACTCTTTAAAAAAAAGTATGGTTCACCAATTCACCATTTCAGCAATCTATGCTGGGGGTTTCACATGTACCAGTCAAGTAGAGATATACATGCACGCATTAATTTACACTCGTCTGGCTTGCCCTTCAAAAAGAGTCCGTAGGGCGTATTCAATCGCTTCGTGTGCACTTTTTTGTCCTAAAGAACGTGATGCTGCACCCGCAGAAAACATATGCCTCGGTGGCTTTGTTATTTAGAATATGCTTTTTTTATGCGCTTACGATTGAAAAATGAGTGAATCTTCGGCTCAACCAATAATTGAACTCCCGCAGTGGATGTGTTCGATGAACGCAGTTGTGCTACCATGTGTGTTCAAGTTGACTTGTTTTATGGATGAGAAATAAGTAATGTCGCGAGAGTGGAAACTACAATTGCAGTGTAATCTTCGAATTTCTGACACGAGAGAAGCTGTACTATTTTTAACTAATTTGTTTTTACAGAAACGTCCGCCTACAGGTGAACTGTTGTAGACAATGTGTAAGAGGGCATCCAGACCTCAGCCACATGTGGCCT
>JAJMAK010000094.1:37234-47696 GCA_030572615.1 Metschnikowia lachancei
ATCACGTGACGGATACGTGCGCCGTCCAATACGCATGCATAACAAATGAGTGAACCCACAAGGATGGTGGAAGGAACCAACACCATCATCCAGAGGATACGACTCTACATCTAACGTAGACAGTGTAGTACAGTACACGTCTAGTATTACCAGAGTAAGGCATCCCCTATACTCTTCGTATCCCCTGAAAGGAGGTTACATCCTTTCACAATGTATTTAGTCGCACACACTGGTTCAACCCACCTCATTCAAACACCAATACCCCACCAAGCAGACCCAATTTCAAACAATTAAAAATAAAAAAAAAAAACTTCAATTGAGAATTTCAACTTACTGCCTTGAAATTTTCAAAACAGTAGCACCTAAGTAATTGAATAACTCAACAATACTCGGATATTCGCACCCTTTCAGCACTGGGTCGTCGCACGACATTCGTGAGTCACTTTGCCATGCCTGCATATACATCACAACTGGTCGTTCTATGTGCACATATAAGCATCAACACAAGCAAATTGACATTTTTAAGATTAAAAACCCAGCTAACTTTCTCCAAATAAGCACCACGACCCACAGAAATACCAACTTCTCCCCAGAACTGACCCAAACATTCCATTAAAACCTCTTCTACAGCTATCCTGCAGACACACCACAGTGCGAAAAAGGGCATAGCGAAAAAAAAAAACTACTCGGGCCTGCTAATAAATACCTATTAAACTTTCATCTGGAGCTTTCACATACACCCAAAACAACAAATACCCCAGATGTCGCAAGTTTATGTTAATGAGACCAGTGGCGCCGATGTGGCCGATGCTGGTACCCAACAACAGCCCTTTAAAACACCCGCATACGCCCTTTTCGCCAGCCCAGAAGCCACCGTCTTCGTCTACAAGCAGAAGGAAGAATCCGAGGAGTTCGAGTACACCGAGATTTCTGCGTCGGCATTGAAAAAGGCCAAGAAGGGTGCTGAGGGATTGCGTAAGAAGCAAGAAAAGCAGGCCAAGCAGGAACAGGACCAACAGCAAAAACAGGCGGATGCTGCACGCAAGTTGGCGGAGTTAGACTTGATCAAAATTGAGGAGGACAAATCTTTGCCTCAAGCCAAAAAGATCAAGTTGAAGTCTGTGGCAGAAAACGTGGGCCAGCGTGTGACTGTCCAGGGATGGGTGCACCGTTTCAGAGCACAAAAAGGCCTTGCGTTCATCACTTTGAGAGACGGATCCGGGTTCCTCCAGACGGTCTTGACCGGCGACTTGGCCAAGGCCAGAATCACCCAGGAATTGACTTTGGAGTCCACCGTCACCATCAAGGGAGTCATTGAGAAGTTGCCCGAGGGCAAGACTGCTCCCGGCGGCGTCGAGTTGAAGGCTGACTACTACGAGGTGATTGGGTTGGCTCCTTCGGGCGACGATGCCTTCACCAACAAGGTGCAGGAAAACGCCGATGCTTCTTTGTTATTGGACCAACGTCACTTGACCATGCGTGGAGAAACATTGTCTGCTGTGTTCAGAGTGCGTGCGGTGTTGTTGGCGGCCATGAGACGCTTTTTTGCCGCCGAGGGCTTGACCGAGGTGACGCCTCCATGTATGGTGCAAACCCAGGTCGAGGGAGGTTCCACGTTGTTCAAATTGGACTACTACGGCGAGGAAGCGTACTTGACTCAATCTTCTCAGCTTTACTTGGAAACATGCTTGCCTGCTTTGGGTGATGTTTACTGTGTACAAGAGTCTTTCCGTGCCGAAAAGTCACACACGAGAAGACACTTGTCTGAGTACACGCACATCGAGAGTGAGTTGGCGTTTTTGTCTTTTGATGACATGTTGGACCACTTGGAGCGTCTTTTCACCACGGTGGTGAAGGACGTTGTGGAGGACCCTGTTGCTGGGCCTTTGGTGAAACAATTGAACCCTTCGTTCGAGGTTCCAAAGATGCCGTTCAAGCGCATGGCTTACGTCGACGCTTTGGAATGGTTGAACGAGCACGGCATTCCAAACGAGGAGGGCGAGAAGTTCAAGTTCGGTGACGACATTGCCGAGGCGGCCGAGCGTAAGATGACCGACACCTTGAATGTGCCAATCTTGTTGACGCGCTTCCCAGTAGAGATCAAGTCTTTCTACATGAAGAAGTGTGAGGACGACCCTCGTGTCACCGAGTCGGTTGATGTGTTGATGCCTAACGTGGGAGAGGTGACGGGTGGTTCCATGAGAATTGATGACTATGACGAGTTGGTTGCTGCACTTAAGCGTGAGAAGTTGAGCTTGGACGACTACTACTGGTTCACCGACTTGCGTAAGTACGGTACTTGCCCACACGGAGGTTACGGCTTGGGTACCGAGAGAATCTTGGCTTGGTTGTGTGACCGTTTCACCGTCAGAGAGTGCTCGTTGTACCCTAGATTCACTGGCAGATGTAAGCCATAGATGGAGCAGAATTGTTTATGGTACGCATGTTTATAGACCATGGTAATTAACGAAGGATTTTTTCCCTATGTTTTCCACCCCTTCCACTAAATCACTCTCCGACACACTTACTCGTGATACATTGGCAACCCGTTGAAGGTCCTGTTGCCGATATCCATGATGGAGGCGAACTCCAAGCCAAACTCAAACCCGAAAATAAGGTCGATGTACAATTTGGGAAACACATAACATGTTCTATACGTAGTGATGCCGTTGATGTCAAATTTGAGTTCGACAGTCTCGTAGATCGGCACCACTAGGGGCGAGTTTGTTTGACACCCACACCTGTACGGAAGTGGATATTTCTTAGCCCCGATTTGATTGGCGAGTTTCTCACTGATAAAATCGACATTTGTAGCGGAAGAATAGAGCGCCGACGACGCATAGTCTTCGTTTATGTAAACATCAATCACTGGCACTACTTTGGGGTCCGGGCCTTCTGGAGGCCACAATGTGAAGCATTGTAACATGTACATGTCTTCATTTGCAGGGTGGTATTTGGTGTATTTTGTGGGAGCCATTCTGGTTTAGAAATGTGTTTTAGATGAGAAGAAGCAGAAGAAATATGAAAGTTTGAAATGGGCTCTTTTTATTTAAACAAGTTTTGAAATGTGTCAAAGTTACCTTGTCCAGGAAATGTTTGACCAGAATGAATTACTGGCTTCTGTGTAATATCCATTTCCAAAGATATGTTCTGCAGTTGCGCAGATAGGGACACTGAACATGTTATTATGCAACTTACGGTAAAGGTATGTCATAATTCCTGAATGTACATCGATTAATTTTTTTAAGACATGAGATGTAAAAGTCGACGATATTGACCAATCAGGTGTAGAATGTAAAGAGATAATTCGTGTGATTTGTTAAAACTTGACCGCGACTTCCTATGCGTATAGTTATTACTTATAGTGATTACTTATAGTGATTACTGAATGAATAGTAGTGGCAAAAAAAGAATTTTCTTTCCTCCTGTTTCTCAGTAGATATACAGCCAGAAGAAAATGATGGATGGAGGTTTTCAGTTCTCATGAAATTGTCTCGTGACTGGGGAATCACTCCAACGGAGTTTTGGCTTAACCAAGTACATATGGCAGTGATGATAGTTTTAATAATTCTCACATTTCGTTATACTTACGTTATATTCTAGTGAGGGTGAACTATCGAATCTCGAACATCATCAATCAAGTAACCGAAATGTTGTTTTTTGTTTCACGTGCAGATGATGAAATCAGCATTGAATAGGGACTGAAAAGTACTTGACCAGAGCACATATACATTATTTGCTGACAATATAAAGAACACCCAAGGTAGATTTGTCAGAGGTGTCCTACTATATCACACATAACTATTCCGAAATACTGGGGGATCGACTAATCTCCGAAAACTCCATGTCTTCATCTCCCGAAGGATCGGTATCCCCCGTATCTGGCCCATCTGTAACGTTACTGTTTTTATCTCATAAATCACCTTCTTTTTATCCTCGAACAAGTCGTCAAAGCTCCAATTTCCACACTTTCCCCTTCATCTGTGATAATGTGATTGTTGCTTGCTTATCAATAGTGGACAAGTGCTGGGATGTCCAGGTATTCCTTTTTTGTTGGGGTTTCGATCTGTTTTTATATTGCCTGTGAGAGTTATCAAGCTACTATAAACCCGGCAAATCTTTTTAAACATCAATGATTATGGAGGCTGAAGAGCCTTTTTTTAGTAAAGTTTCAAGCTGCGTGGAAATGTGCACTATGGAGATATAGATGATTCATCGGTTCAATATAGTCCTTTCAGATAGGAAAGTCCTTTAGTGGGTTTTCACTTACATCGACAAAGCATAAAAGTTTTGCATCAAAACGCACCTATGGCCTATCAAATATATCACTGCAAACTGCTCTTTCCGGGGCTAATTGCATCAGTCCCTTAGTGGAAATCCGGGCTTTTGACAACTCGAAGCCGTCCCGTGATTCACATCTTCCCCGAAACCTCCTTCTGTTACCAAAAGGGCTCATTATGTTTGATAAGTTCACGATATTTTGTTATTTAAAACTATCGGAAGTGACACTTTTATATATTGTATTACACTAAGTGAAATGTGTTTCACTAATCATTTTCAGCGTGGCACACACCAGATTTTACATACGCGAGAAAACGTAGAGGCAATTTTCAACAACCAGACCAAGCCGGATCGTGGTAGATACCCTTCCATTAGAGTCAAGGAGCACACAAAGGATCTATTGTGCTCAAACACGCTTTGGGGGTAAATATTGCGGCCAAAACAGTGAAATGTGTATAATAAACTGCCAGGATCCCATTGAGCCGTTTATTTATGTAAACCACTCAAATTGACTCATTTCAATCGCATCTGCTCATGCTTTTTCATTTTACCGAACTGGGAAAAGTTTCGACGCATTAGTAATAGTTTTGTCCATTTTTACCAAAGAACAACTGCACCTGGAATCTGCCAACGGAATATATGTGTGAGAATCCGTGGCACAATGACCCAAACAAATTCATTCTTTAATGACTTGGCTCTAATTAACTAAAAGTTTTTCTTAAAGCTAGGCAGTTTGTGGATCTTCATCTGTTTTTCTCTTGGAGAGCCAAGTCCATATACATGTAAAAGTCTGTAACAAAATCACATAAAATATAAAGATTCTTTGGAATATTCCCAAATACCCTACTGCGGCCTGCCCGTAGAACTCCCCTTATTTGCTCAGAGCACATTCAAGGCCAAACAATGGGTAACATTTCCTCTCTTTATTCCCAGATCTCAGCAAATATCGAATAATACACATGCAAAATCTTGCCTTGAAAACAACCAAAGAGATTATGTACTTTTCAATCCTCCTAATTCCACTAATCCTACTTTTGCGTAAGCTGGTAGTGACTGCTTCATCTGCCCGTGCAGAAGATTTAGTGTCGAAATATAAGATTGGCCGCTCAATTCCTTCATCATTTCCAAAATCCTCAAAAGACCACCTTGTTGTAGGTGACCGTTTAGCAAAAAGAGGCGGGTCAAGTTCCAAAAAGATCGACAATCGGTTGAAAGGAAAAATTGCCCAATACCTCCATATATCTCTTGCAAGCGAGACGGAGTACTTAAGGGCGGAGTTTAAAGATATCTCCCGACTTTTGGATAGCTTATTCCGCGGCGAAGAACTTCACCTTGGGAGATTCGAAGCGGGGTTTCCATACATTATGAGAAGGTTGGAAGACTCGTATTTGGAGAAAATCATCAAGTTTACTAATCTTCCCAATAACGAAGAGACAATAGCACTAGATGGGTTCATAGACGGCCTTTTTTTCAATCTTCATGCCGTGAAACGAACATATTATCGGTATATCGATGGATACCCCAGTGAGCTTCTGCCTTCAAAAGAAAGCCTGGATTTCAAGGCTAATGACCAAGTTCTTCTGGCCATAGACTCGCGTGTGGAGAAATTTGAAATCAAATTGCTCCAATTCCTCCATCTCAGGAAAAGCGAGCCAAATGCACTTCTCCAAGAAAAACCAAATTTGGCCTTAGAACTAAAGCTTCTCCAAACACAGTTCGATGAATTTCGAGACTCTGGGTCATTGCAGCTGGCCAAACTAGCATTTCGCATCAACGCAGTCACCTCTTTCCATGATTGGATCAGTCAAATCGAATTAGTGGCAAGGCCTCTCTTACGGGCCGACGGAATACTTGCTGATCGAATAGCACATAAGCTTGATGCAATCGAGAAGGTGTTGAAAACATTGAGTGCCAAAAATAATGCCCAAACAGTGAAAGAATTGGGGTTGCAAACAGAAAGGCTTTTGGCAGATTATAAGGTTTATGGGTTTTCCAGTGACGTTTTTCTAGACCAGATTGTCCGAAGATTCTACCGTGTTCATGTAGAGCTCCAAAATCTCGGCTATATCATGGAGGGTAATACGACCTTTAAGGAAATAGCCACCCACACCATGTTGAATAACTTCCAAGGGGCATATATGCATTTGCAGGCGTGGGTGGTGGGTGATTTATCTTCTGGAGTTCTTCGTTCAAAAGCAGAATCGCTCATCTCCCAGATAAAGTTGTGGGTAGATGATGTTCAACTTTGGAATCTACAGCCCTCACCAGAGGTATTATACCTCCATGAACTTGCCCATAAAGTTGTGGATGGGGTGCTTTCTGCGAGGCACCATGTGTCTAATATTTAGGGTTACTGAATGGGAGTGTAGGTTATTGACACGGGAATAAAAATCTTACAGGACCTATCGTTATTGATTCAATTGATAATGCCCCTTAAAAATCTTTATTACATGTAGGTATCCTCCTTGGCTATGGCCTATCAATTTGACCCTCTGAGAATATTCTTATACGCATGCATTTGGGATTAGTCGTTGATGTATTCGGTTATGCCCAAATGATTTTAATACCCAGTACCAGGATTTTTCCATGGCTGATTCCTTTCAACGCTCTGATATCAGATTAGGATAACAATCACAAGCCTTTTTCCCCTTAGGTGATACCCCTTCAACAGAGTGAGGTAAACCGAAACATCTTTCCTCATTCCAATTCTACTTATGGTGTTCTTAGGATGATACTTCTTGAATCTACATAAAAATACCCCTATCACTCTCTTAAAGTTTAGTCACGAAGAAAAGCCTGAACTTCTACCTTTTAAACGCACCTCGTTCCGAATGCTTGTTTGAAAAGAAGTTTTAGGTGATACTATTTGTTCACCTCAAAGCCCCATTTATATCCGGAACTCAAAGATCACTTCAATTCCATCACGATGAAATCCTGGACATTGCTTCGGCAAGGACGAATTCCTCGAGTTCGTTATCGCACAAGTCTAGTGTACTGAGATTGCGAGGAAACACCACGCTTTCATCAATATCGCCAATCAAGTTATCTTCTAAATCCAACGTCTCAATGTTATTTGTGTATTCTTGGAAACTTTGGTTGAACAAAGGCGTATTGTTCCCCGTCAAAATCTCAATAGAATTTCCCTTCAAGATCAATTTACGCAAGGATTTTGGAGGACACCAGTTCTCAAGGTTGTCGATGTAATTACGAGACAAGTCCAACAACCTTAGGTTTATTAAATGTTTCCAACTCACAATTTCTTCGGAGCCTCGGGTGAAGTTATATTGGGTGATATCGCTCACCTTAGTATAGTTCAA
Source organism: Metschnikowia lachancei (assembly GCA_030572615.1). Classification (NCBI taxonomy): domain Eukaryota; kingdom Fungi; phylum Ascomycota; class Pichiomycetes; order Serinales; family Metschnikowiaceae; genus Metschnikowia; species Metschnikowia lachancei. Next base: position 44,833 of record JAJMAK010000094.1, read on the forward strand.
TAGGAGGGTTTCAAGTGATGATGGGAAAGCCAAGTGTGCTAACCCAGGGCTTGGAATACCATGGATATGCAAATGTTTGAGATTTGTAGGAAAGTGCACTCGGTTCTCCAAAGGGATGGGGTCACTTTCCATAGCATCTTCCGGGATGTCGTGGAAAGACAATTTCAACATTTCCAAATGGTCGGGAAACCTGAAAAACGGGTATCCATCGTCATTGTGGTGTACATCGAGGGTTTTTATCTCGGTATCTAAAAGATCTAGCTTTTGGAGCGTACTCGGTAAATTGGAGAGATGTTCGAGAGACGTAAAATCGTTGTTGTTAAGCTTTAAAGTTTCAAGAGTTGGTGGCCATGTGATTTTCGAGAGCTGCTCCAATGCAGAACCATCAAACGACTGGTTGAAGCTGAGGTCAATCGATTTAAGGTTACGAGGCCAACATGGCAACCTTCCCTGACAATCAAATTTGTGGAAATGATTGTGCGAGAGATCGATTGCTTCCAATGTCGATGGAAGTTGCGGCAAATAAACCGTGTCCAAGTTACTATGATTGATCTTCAACACCTTAAGCAGCAGCAACACAGACACCAGTTCAAATACACCTTGAATCTCCTTTTCGGTGTCATTTTTTTCACTTTTGCACCTGCACCATATACAAGTGCTTTCAAAGTGGTTTAACCAGGATAGTTCTAAGTGAGTTAGATTAGTGGGGAACGTCACTTTTGTCCAGTCGTAGATTTCGTGTTCCAACAAGATTAGTTCTTTTACGCTTTGCAGCAATTCCATCAAGGGAGCGAGGACATGGATACTTTCATTGAGAGGGATGGCGGATGTTTGAAACTTGTAGAGATTTGGGAAGGCGAAAATGAGCTGAATGTGTTCTGGCATAAGCTTGTAGTCATCAACGTGGATCTCCAACCGAGGAGCTTGAGCTAGGCGGTGATAGAATCTTCGAAGTAACGACGCGATGGATGTGAAGAATCTTCTTGTGGAGATCTTGATCACACGCGGGTTGATATCAGGATTTTCAAGGAGAAAGGCTCTGATCTTAGCATACGACACGATATTTATCAATTTATCTGTTTGGGTGCTGGGGGAAAACAAGTGCCTTTCGTCCGAGGGAAATTGCAAGAAACGAAGCTCCTCGGTATAGTAAAGATTAATGATGAGACTTCGTAGTTGTGGAACTTTCAACAACGCATCTTTGATTGTTTCTGGGGGTAATTTTTGGAGAACCTTTTCGGCGACGTCAGAGGGTAATTTGGGAAGCCAATCCTGGAGAAATTCGTTGGTGTCCATTTGCGGATATATATGGGAGGGTGTTTCAAACTGGCACGAGTTTATTTTCAATGGAGAGTTAATTATTTAAGTTCTTTATTTGGGGAAGCGGAATAAATCCCGGTAGAGACAGATCGCTAGCGCCGAATCGACGGTGAGTTGGTGACTGCAAAATAATTATAATGTTAATGCAAAAATCGGTATTCGCAGTATGTTGAAATATGATAGACGGGGTACAAAACAAGTTAACTGAGGGCTATGAGAGGAGAATTTTTCATGAAAGATTGTTTGGGAAATCTGGCTCAAAATTTTTTTCGGAAGAAGTATCTGTGTTACAAAGCTGCTTGTTGATGAGTCTTCACAACCTTTGTGCATTAAATTTCATGTGTTGCTGTGAGCATATACAATAATCTCCCGCGATTTCGTGGGTGTATTTCATGAAGATTCGTCCGAAATTCAGAATTGTGAAACCATAATACAGTCTATTAGAAGACGGTATACTTAAGGTCAATAGCTTTTAATTTAGGGAAGTCTATTTAAGTACAATATTTCGGAAAATGTGTCCTAACTTCTGAGCTGTTAGTGAATATTACACTAGGTATACCTTTTGTGTAAACTGAAATTTCATTCAATCCGGCATTACAATATTGTAAAGAGTATTTTCAAAAAAGAGAATAATTTTAAAACAATAGGCAAATAATATCCTCTCTGCAATATTTAAGGTTGTTAACTGAATGTACACCATTCAAAAGAAAAGCCCCGACACCGCACCCATGAGGGAACTCACAACTTCTTTAAGCGAGTTTACATTGGATTCTCAAGTCCACATATTGATTGTAAGCGTGCACTTTTGAATCTTATATCTGTAGCTATCAGGAAGCAAGGTAAGCTCAAAAAAACAATTGAGACCCATGGGATGAAGAGTTGCACATAAACATTTTGTCCTAATTAAGTTATGAATTTCCAAACACAAAAAAGCTTCAATGATTGAGCAAGCTCTAGAAAAACCTTTTCAAGTTATGCTATTATTGGTATTGCCAAAAGGTACACGGTCTGTCCAATATTTGTGTGTATATTGGGACTCTATAGACTGCTAGGTTTCTCAAAAGGTTCCTCGCAAGGTTATCTTCCTTTCAAGTATTTGTATGTACTTGCGGTATATTAGCTTCACAAATTATGTAAAGCTCACTACACTAAAGAAGAATTCATGCACATGTCAGAAATAAGTAATTAAATCTGCAAATTGTAAGAAGAAGACGAAAGAAACACGTAAGAAGAGAGTCTGAAGATAGTATTCCTTTGTCGATTGATAGATTGAGATTGATTGAAGATTGATTGAGGATTGATTGAGGATTGATTGAAGATTGATTGAAGATTGATTGAAGATTGATTGAATATTAATTGAATATTGATTGAATATTGATAGAAGAGTGAAACTTCTTGATTGAAGAGTGAAACTTATTAGGTAAGAAAAGTAGCTAAAATAAGAATGGTTTTTCCATCATTAGATGTGGAAATACCGGGGGTTATATAGTCCGACTTCCGGAAACGGTGAAACGTGGTTACTGTTTCGGGCCGAAGTGAAACGT
>JAJMAK010000095.1:0-47554 GCA_030572615.1 Metschnikowia lachancei
ACTTTAGCAATATCGTTATCTTTAATTGACAAACTGAAATATAATAAGAATAAAATCATGAGCAGCCCAAAGCGAGCTAATGTTGATAAGGAGGGACTCCTTACTCCCACTACATCACACACGCATGGCGTCAACACAAGGAAAAGAAGATCTTCTTCCTTGATTCAACATCTTGAACCAGACACCTTGGATACTAAAATCGACCAATCTTTGAACCCAAATTTGAATGCTGATTGGGTGCATTATAAGGGTGCTTGGGTGATACACATTGTTCTCATCATATTTTTGAAATTATTTTTTGATTTCATCACAGCTCTCGATAATGACTGGAGATGGACAATGACTAATGTTACATACAACATTGGATCTTACATTATGTTCCATCAGGTAAAAGGAACACCTTTCGAATTTAATTCAGGAGCATATGACAATTTGACTATGTGGGAGCAAATTGACAATGGTGATCAATACACCCCCACTAAGAAATTCTTGATGATGGTCCCAATAACGCTTTTTTTGGTGAGTACGCATTATACAAATTATAATTTGTATCTGTTTACTATCAGTGGTATAAGTTGCTTATGTGTGGTAGTCCCAAAGTTGGCTATTTCCCACAGATTGAGAGTCACCCTATATTAAATCACCTTGCTCCGGTTTGATATTTTCCATTTAAATTTTCTAGGATTTTACACCATTTTTATGTGGTATCATTCTTCAAACCCAAGACTTTTCGTGTATAAATATAGGATATGAAGTTTTCGAACGAATCGAGTCGATCGAGTCGCGCTCGATGAAGTTGTGATTTTTTTATGGGTGATCAAATTATGAAATTGACTCCGAAGCGCGAAACAGAGTCATTTTGGCCACCGTCTATATAAGTGTAAATGAATGTCCTCACATAAATTTTTATCTCATACCCCATCATTACTCAAGAATGTCCTACGCTTTATCTGAAAAACACAGAAACTTGGTGGAAGGCCTGTTGGCTGACACTGACCCTGAGGTCGATAGCATCATCAAGGCTGAAGTTGAGAGACAAAAACACTCGATTGTCTTAATCGCCAGTGAGAACTTCACTACCAAGGCTGTTTTTGATGCTTTGGGAACTCCAATGTGTAACAAATATTCCGAGGGTTACCCAGGTGCAAGATACTACGGTGGAAATGAACAAATTGACAAAATGGAGATCTTGTGTCAAGAAAGAGCCTTGAAAGCATTCAATGTTACTTCCGATAAATGGGGAGTAAATGTTCAAACTTTGTCTGGTTCGCCAGCCAACTTGCAAGTTTATCAAGCCATTATGAAGCCTCACGAGAGATTGATGGGCTTGGATTTGCCACATGGTGGTCATTTGTCTCACGGCTATCAAACAGACTCGAGAAAAATCTCCGCTGTGTCTACTTATTTTGAGACCATGCCCTACAGAGTAGACTTGGAGACAGGTTTGATTGACTACGACATGTTGGAGAAGACTGCTGTTTTGTACAGACCCAAGGTTCTTGTGGCTGGTACTTCGGCATACTGTCGTTTGATCGACTACAAGAAGATGCGTGAGATTGCAGACAAAGTTGGTGCCTATTTGGTTGTCGACATGGCTCACATTTCAGGTCTTGTTGCAAGTGGCGTCATTCCATCGCCATTTGAATATGCTGATATTGTCACCACGACAACCCACAAGTCTTTGAGAGGACCAAGAGGTGCAATGATTTTCTTCAGAAGAGGTGTCAGATCCATCAACCCTAAAACAGGACAAGAGGTTTTGTACGATTTGGAAAATCCTATCAACTTTTCGGTGTTCCCAGGTCACCAAGGTGGACCTCACAACCACACAATTGCCGCCTTGGCAACTGCTTTGAAACAAGCTGCTACACCAGAGTTCAGACAATACCAAGAACAAGTTTTGAAGAACGCTAAGATTTTGGAAACCGAGTTCCTCAACAAAGGATATACGTTGGTTTCTGATGGAACTGACTCGCATATGGTATTGGTTTCATTGAAAGACAAGCAAATCGATGGTGCAAGAGTTGAGACCATTTGCGAGCGTATCAACATTGCGTTGAACAAGAATTCCATTCCTGGTGACAAGTCTGCATTGGTTCCTGGAGGTGTTAGAATTGGTGCTCCAGCCATGACTTCCAGAGGACTCGGGGAAGAACACTTCAAGAAGATCGTTAGCTATATCGACTTCGCAGTGAACTATGCTAAGGAGATCCAAGCCAACTTGCCTAAGGACGCCAATAAATTGAAGGATTTCAAGAACAAAGTTTTGAACGGAGAGGATGAAAAGTTAGATGCCATTAAGGCTGAGATTTCCGAGTGGGTGGCTGAATTTCCTTTATCTGTTTAAAGTTGATCTTAAATATTGAATATTATAACGAACGTATCATGTTGTTTACATTGTTTATTTATATTAACAGTGACAATCCTCTAATCTGATGTCGTCACCATTATATAAGTGATGAGCAACGCAAAGTCTGTACCCAGATTTTTAAATTCACGGCCCGGTGTGAATGAACTCTAGTAAATTTTTTGGGCTTGCGATCTACAACCCAAAACTGGAATTATCAGATATGACCGTTATTTTCCGTCAATTTCGTAAGAACGAACGGTCTCAAAATATTCGACGACAATAAGAACATAACAAATCTTTAGGCATTAAGGCGGCTTGCTCAGTCAGGTGATTTGACCGTGCGGGGTGAACCTTTTTATATGGCCTAAGAGTCTGCGATTTGCGGGGAAGTTGGCCAAGCCTAGTATTTACATATTTAATGCTGAATTAGTTTATCTTTTCTCGGGTATTTAATAGACCTAGTCCTGTTTTATTTTATTTATTTTTTGCTAAAGTATTAATATTATAGCTGAGACTACCATCATTCCCTATTAGCAAACAGAGTATTTGGCATTCGTTAACGCAAGTTGTTGCCTCCATCATTTTCCTCCGCCTTCCTCAAATAAGTATATTTTGCTGAAAGTTCCCAATGAGTGCTTCGGAAAGAGAGATTCGGAAAGCCATAGCCAAAATAGAGCTGATTTTTGATGTTGATGAATCATTTCTTCTCAAAGCTACCAATCATTTTCTTAGTTCAATGGATGCTGGTTTGACGAATGAAACCCCAGCAAGAGAGTATATGCCCATGTTACCAACATTTGTCACCAAAATTCCAGATGGAACAGAGAAGGGTTTGTTTATGGCAGCAGACCTAGGGGGGACTAATTTCAGGGTATGCTCCATAGACTTGAAAGGAGATCATACTTTCCTTTTAAAGCAATCAAAGTCTCCTGTACCAATGGACTTGATGAGGGGGTCAACTTCAGATGCTCTTTTTTCTTTCTTGGCAAGCAAAGTGAGTGAATTTTTAAAAGAGTATCATGATCATCTTGACGAGTCTACAAAACTCACTATGGGGCTCACATTTTCTTTCCCCGTTGATCAAACTGCGATAGACAAAGGAAAATTGATTCGCTGGACCAAAGGATTTGATCTACCCGACTGTGTGGGCCGAGATGTTGTTGAATTTTTTCAAAAGCACTTGGACCTTTTAAAATTGCCAGTTATGGTCACTGCCTTAGCAAATGATACAGTGGGGACATTGCTATCGAGGGCTTATGCAAATGATCAAAAATCTTCCAAATCAAAAACTCTTATTGGCGCAATTTTTGGTACTGGAACCAACGGAGCATATTTTGAGTCAATATCCAATATTCCAAAATTATCCGGAGCAAGCATTCCTGAGTCTGCCACAGGAATGGTTATAAACATGGAATGGGGTTCATTTGACAATTCCTTAGAAATCTTACCCTCAACCAAATACGACGAGATGGTTGACAGAGAAACATCCAACAAGGGTTATCATCTCTTTGAAAAGAGGATCAGCGGGATGTTCTTGGGCGAGATTTTGAGAGTTATCCTCGTTGATTTATTTGAGCAAGGCTTGATCTTTGCTGATTTATTTCGCTCAAGAAATCAGTCTTTGCCCCATAGATTGAAAGAACCATTTTTACTTTCTTCTGAAGTCTTATCATATTTGGAAATTGACGATTCAACTGACCTAAAAATGTCTGAATTGATTTTGCAAAATGAACTCAGACTTCCCACGACATCCCTTGAGAGAATTTTGATTCAAGCCACCACAAGAGCTATTGCAAAGAGAGCTGCTTACCTTTCTGCAATCCCCTTGGCTGCTATTGTGCTTAGAGTGCATGAGCAATATTCAGATAATGATGATGATTTTGAAGTGGGCTGCGACGGATCATTAATTGAATTCTATCCTGGTTTTCAAGAGAAGATTCTAGAGGCATTCAAGTTGATCAATCCCTTAAAAGGTTCTTCTAAAACGCTTCATCTCAAAATTGCGAAAGACGGGAGTGGAGTTGGAGCTGCATTGTGCGCGAGTACTGCCAGACAATAAGATTTAGGACCATACTCACGATACTGAGTTAAAAAAAGACCTTATATTAAACTTTTCACCGTAAGGAAAGTTTAAGTAGTCTTTATTATGTAAATTAAATTGACATGAACTACTTAAAACAATTCAGTATTTGGCATTTTTTCCTTCGGGAATATTGAAACCTGAAAAATAGAATTGTATTTAGAAAAAATGAGTGATCATGTTGTAATTTTGTAAAAGCTTTTGGTGACCATGAAAAATACGACAACATCTAGTTTCATTAATTAATTAGGCTAAACTGCGGTTAAATATACCTTTTTTCTCCTTTAACTCGTTTTTTCATCATTCTACACAAATTTCCTGCTCATGGGGGTGATTTTTGTGCAAATGTTTAAAGTGAGATTGAATCGCATTGGGCCGTATTATAATACCGTATTAACAAAAACGCCAAAACACCACCGGAATATTGTGATTAGGCTTTTAAGAGGGAACAAGAAATTGGCTTTTCTTTTCTTTTCTGCATTTTTTTCTTCTAGATGTTCAGACAGTTAGAACAGCCGTGTTTTTTTTTATCAACATATATAATATTCTTTATGAAATGGTATCTTTTATGATGTTCTTAAGGGGGGGGGGGGTGAAATTCACCTTCCGACACCAAAAATATATTTATACACCACATTTTGATCAGTTCAAAATGGTCATCAAGAGAATAACATCAATTAATGACGGGATACATTACTGCTTCTGAAATATCAGTTTCACGGGCTAACTGTAGTCGGTAAGATAGATTGCTATGGTACATTAATTCGTACAGATGAGGGGAGGGGGTAAAGAATCATTAATCCCTAGATAAAACCAATTTGTCTTCTTATCACCTTAAAGAAACCGAAGGAAAACAGGGCAACTTAGTCACAAATACATACAGGGATGCATAATTGATATGTTGTATTCAGAAATTCATAATGCCTACGCGGGATCTCGACCAAGGATGATTATCAAATTACATACACGTATCTGCTTCATTGTCCATCCAGATTTCAAGAAGCATTATTCTTGGTGGAGGTTTCGAATCTGATAGTATTTCAGCTTCTCCGGAAGAGATGGCACAGAATGGTACTATACAAGCAGTCAGTTAGAAATCGGGGTTGGCTACTTGTTATAGTCTTACTACCGCTTCTATGCTTCATCATCAGATTATAAATAAAATTTAAGATATCTATACGTCTTCACTATTTGTGTATGTAATTATTTTGAGATCGAGCGGGTGTTGGAACTCTTTATGGCGAGGGTTCGATATCTCATTGAGCCCAACCTTCTTTTTGAATATTGCAAAGAATTCGGTTGGAATTCTATTGCGTAGTAATCTGATTCATTATCCGGAACGATTTTTGAGCCTGGAAACATTTATTCTTTCTGATCAAATAAAAGATATCCCTCACTAATTTCATTGACCTGGTCCACATTCATCTGAATCTCGGTTTTGAAACATGACCATAACTAAAAATAAAAGAAGATAGGGATCTTCAATGGGTTAAGCAGCTACTTCTTCCTCGACCAAACGAAAGTTTAAGACAAGCCCGTAATTTCCTTCGGTGAATTTTCCACTAGCGCTCTTCTTTATCACCCAGTTTATATTGTCTAACTTTTCGTTAGCAAAGCGTAATACATTAACATCGAATGATTGCTTTCCTAATGCGGGTATAGAGACATTGTAGTTTGAGTCTCCTAATTTCAAAAAATTAGTGTCAAACATCATGTAATACTTCAAGGATTTATCAAAACGAAACTTTTTAGAGTTTTCCACATTGCAGAAATATTTGCGGCGGTCCAAAGACAAGGTGGGACCTGGGGGCTTATTTTCCCAAGTTATAGTTTCTTCTTTATTCTTCACAAATTCTGGCACGGAACAATTATCAATTCCAAGTTTAGAGAAGCTATTCAATGCTAGCCCATATATGTAAGGCCGATCTCCATAAAGATCGGTCTCTATAGTAGGATTCAAGAACCATTTGAATAAGCGAAGCCCTGTGGACAACAAAGTGGTTGGCACATAATCCTTGATCGGTATGGAACACTCATTCCCAAAGAATAGTTCGGAACCATTTACATCCGATTTCGGCTTGAAATTAATGAGGATCCTCAAATTGGGTAATTCAGAATATGCCGTTAAGTTAGATTCCTGCACGGAATTGCCATTTAGGTATGTTTTATCAATAACATTGTATAAGCTGTTGTTCATGTGCTTCTTGCTTCCATCAAAGTTCCGAATAAATACGGTCACAGAAAATATACCAATGTCTGTTGAAACATCGACAAATTTTCCGGTGTTAACCGGCACAATTAAATCTTGTGATTGAATAGATCCCACCAGAATCAACAACTTCTTCTTCAAGGTCATGGTCTTTATAAGCAGAAAGGTATCATGACCTCTCCAAGTCTTACTTGCTTTCTATCATGCAGTACGTCACAAGTGGGGGAGTCTCGGGGCCACAACTCGCGATCGCGATCACCGAGGAACTGTTAAATGAAAGAGGTTATCAGAGATTCTTACCAGAAGTAAGTATTGAATTCTCTTTAACATGCACAAAAAAAGCTTTTTATCACTTCTTTAAGAATTGTTCGATTCTTAATTACCGAGAAATGTTTCTAAGAATATACGGTTTTTTTTTTTGTGTCTGAGTCCTGAAATATAGCAATGTAAGAGTATAATTGCCCAGTTGCTCCGGAAGCAGCAACTTGTTAACGTAATTATTGGTCATATGGAACTAACAAAGGGGCTCTCGGCCCGAAGAAATGTATGTGCGCCCCAACATCTTACTAATTGATGACTGCAGCGAGTGTCTGAAGCCCGTGCGCAGTCCCGGGAGTCTTGGTATATAACGGACGCCCAATCGCTATTCGGCGGGGATTTTTCTACAACTTCTCATATATACACAAAAATGTCTAACTCTTTGGAATCCTTAAAAGCTACCGGTACTGTCATCGTCACCGACACTGGTGAGTTTGACTCAATTGCAAAGTACACCCCTCAAGATGCCACCACCAACCCTTCTTTGATCTTGGCTGCCGCTAAAAAGGCTGAATACGCCAAGGTTATTGACGTTGCAATCAAGTACGCTGAGGACAAGGGAAGCAACCCAAAGGAAAAGGCTGCTATCGCTTTGGACAGATTGTTGGTTGAATTCGGTAAGGAAATTTTGCAAATTGTCCCAGGTAGGGTTTCTACTGAGGTCGATGCTAGATTGTCTTTCGACAAAGATGCCACTATCAAGAAGGCTCTTGAAATTATCGAGTTGTACAAGTCGATTGGTATTTCCAAGGACAGAATCTTGATCAAGATCGCATCTACTTGGGAAGGTATTCAAGCCGCCAAGGAATTGGAAGCGAAGTACGATATCCACTGTAACTTGACTTTGTTGTTCAGTTTCGTCCAGGCTGTTGCCTGTGCTGAAGCCAAGGTTACTTTGATTTCCCCATTTGTTGGAAGAATCTTGGACTGGTACAAGGCTTCCACCGGTAAGGAATACGATGCTGAAAGCGACCCAGGTGTCGTTTCTGTCAGACAAATCTACAACTACTACAAGAAGTACTCTTACGACACTATTGTTATGGGTGCTTCCTTCAGAAACATTGGTGAGATCAAAGCTTTGGCTGGTTGTGATTACTTGACCGTTGCTCCTAAATTGTTGGAGGAGTTGATCAACTCTTCTGAGGAGGTGCCAAAGATTTTGGATGCTGCTTCCGCCTCTTCCGCTCCAGAGGAGAAGGTCTCTTACATTGACAACGAGAGCGAGTTCAGATTCTTGTTGAACGAGGATGCTATGGCCACCGAGAAATTAGCCCAAGGTATCAGATCTTTTGCCAAGGATGCTGAGACCTTGTTGGCTCAATTGGAGAGCAGATTCAAGTAAGTTCTTGAGTAAGTAGATAGTATAATATGAATGTTTAGTAACATGAGATAGAAAAGTTTTAATATTTTACCATATAGAAATAACGATATTTTGTGCAAAGATTGTACTTTTAACTTTTCGAGAACGGATTAATTGTTCAGGATCTTGTTCGATAGCTTTTTGAGATCGGACTTTTGATCTTGTTTGATAACTTGGACCCCGGGCGGACGAACGTTGAAATTTCGCCGAAGAACCCGGAGAAGCCGTTCGAACAAGTCAAGCGCGCAACATTCAAAAATGAAATGATTGAATTTCCGGCATGTGCGCGTAGTCTCGTGTCGTCGCTGACAATTCAAGACAATCAAGCATAAGCGAACACATACCCAACGTCTGTTGAGTCCAAATTATGAGACCAGAAACCAAAATTCCAAAAGTTTTGAGCCCACCATATCCCATTTATTATGAGGCAAAGGTAGTATCTGGATTTGGTAGAGGCTCTTCCGACTTGGGTATACCGACAGCGAATATTCCTGTTGGCCAATTGGACACTCTTGAGACAGGCATCTACTTTGGATGGTGTAAACTTTCCACAGATGAAGGATCTGAGGGTGATGTTGTCGAAAGAAGTAACGGAAAAGTTATAACTTTCAACAATGGACTGAGTCTCCAAGACAAAGATCTTGAACTGCTACCCATGGTCATGTCTATAGGCTGGAATCCATTCTACGAGAATAAGAAAAAAGCAGCAGAGGTTCATGTTATGCATAAATTTGATAATAATTTTTATGGAGCAATGATGAAGGTGGTAATTTTGGGGTACATACGCCCAGAACTAAACTACACAACAAAAGGTACGTAAATATCGAGATTGCTTGTGGTAACAGAAATATAGTATTTACTAACCGTCTTAGAAGCACTAATTGAAGATATCAATAAGGATATAGAGATAGCGAAGCTTGCCTTAGAAAGCTCGCCCTATGGCCTGTACCGGGAGTTAGTATCGAACTAACATGTACATACACATGTACATACACTTTGGTAGATTTGCGTGAACAGCAATCAATCATCATGCAGGTCTGAGGATAGGAGGCCAAGAAACTTGTGACCGATAAATGCTAGATTGTTAAGGACATATGGATCAAATGGAAAAAACGATATGTGATATAGGAAGCCAATCAAATACTTCAATATGCCAGTATTTGAAATCTGAATGTGACGAGAACTTTTTTTTCATCGCTCGGAAGATTTATTGCTCTCAATCAATTCTGCCGAGTGCTCTCTTAGTGATTTCCTCACTTGGTCTAATATTATGCGTTTTAGTGTTGGTCTTACTGATTGGAATTATTCTGTCAACTTACCTTCTTCATTCTGTCACGAAATTGACGGAGATGTTACACTTGAGACGTGAAATGTTGAGCTATGTTGTTATTCCTTTGATGAATGGGGCCCCTGACATCGTGAACTCACATTTAATGATTAAGAGTAAATCAATGAGTCTAGTAATGGGTCAGATTATTGGAGCTAATCTTATATCATTTACAGTTATAGTAGGGTCTATTTCAATTATGAGCCCCTTCACAGTCAACAAAAGGCGCAGTCTTTTGATAGGGTATTGTTTCGTTTGCGTTATGATACTCATTTTGAGTTACGTGCTTTTGGATGGGCAAATAACTATCTTCGAATGCTTGGTTTTGACTTCATTGTACCCTATACATATTTTCTTAGTGAGCTTTGATCGATCCGTGGAACCACTCACTGCTGATCTAGAGAGATCAATTTCGAAAGATATTGTTACTGACGCTTCGCATTTATTGACAAATCAAGGAGGAGATGAAGAAGTTCTGCAAGCCGCCACACCAGATTGCCCATCACACATTTTCAAAAAAATCGTGAGTATAACTTCAATTACAGTCGATCATGTGTTATTTTTCCTCATACCTACTTCCAGATCATCATTGTCACACCCACTTATGAGTCCGAGCTCTTTTAAGTTCCGCACCATATCAAGTTTTTGGTTTCAACTTTGGCTCGTGATAGTATCAGTTGTTTTATTGAATGCATCTACTTTCCGCATTCCTTTGAATCTATTACAGTATCTCATCGGAATCTCTTTTTGTGTTTCAAGATTGTTAACATCCAGTTTGGCACCAACTGTGTTTGACTCATTGATGGATGTTACGTGCATTATAAATTCTTTGACATTGATGGCCATGATTACGAAAACTCTCATTTTAATTTTGAAGAATCTTGGCGTAATGTGGCAAATTTCAGAGTATATCATGGGACTATTAGTCTTTTCTTTGGTCAGTTGTTTGAATGACATATTGATGAACATCCTGTTAGCATTGAACTACTCTCCTTCACTCGGGATTAAAGCATGTATGAGTTCTTGCTGTTTATTGATCCTGATTGGAGTTGGATTCAATGGTTTTTGGGATTTATTGATGACTGGTATAAAGACAGGGCGGCTCAGTTCGTCTTTGTCTTTGCCCGTGACATTGACTTGGGAGCTTTATGCTAGCTTGATAGCTTTAAACTTGACAGTTATATCAGCTATGACTTATATGATCTTAAATAAGTGGACTTTGGACAGAAATCTTGGGGTCGGCCTAATTGGGGTATGGCTTGTCGCAACAAGTACATGTATTATCATGGAATTTAATTAAGCCATTTATGCGTATGCTTCATCTCTCGTTCATTAGTATTCCTGGGGAATCAGAATTCCTTCGAGGTCAGTTTCGGTTGACATACTCTTGAGAATTTTCCAGAAAAAGTCACGGCTCTTTAGATCCATGGATGCCGCTAGTTTTCCATGTATTTCTTCTGGAGCGTTGCGCACGTATTGAAGGAAAAACTTTCTGAGGGTAGTCCTTGATATCGGAAACTTTGAAAGCTTTTCAAAAAAAATTGGCGAGTTTGTGACAGCCATTATCTCGTGGGCCAAGTTGCACAAGTATTCTTCATCATTTGAACTGATGAGCGCTTCTATTTGCAAAAGTTTCTCAAAGATGGAGTCAGGCACATTGTTGTTGACCAGAATGTACCTAGTGATCATATCTTTAGCTAATAATATACCACCTGTTGCAATCTCGAGGTCGGTCAAACATAAAAGCAATTGAATGCTCGCTTTTCGTTCAAGTGTTGGCATTGTCTTGCGCAACAAATTGCGTGCTTTAGTGAACTTGCGGTTATTAAAGCAAAAGTTGAAATACTTTATCACAATCTTTGGATTATTTCCAGTACTGAGCAACGATCTCTCAAAGAGCTGGGCGACATAATCAAAGGGATATGAACTTTCAACGGCGTTTAAGTAATTGTCCCAAGTTTCTAGTTGATCAACGGAGATGGGAGCGGCTCCACAACCCAGTGAATTGCTTGTGATGAGTCTTTCATAACTGAACAATTGATAGCTTTTCGCTTGGTTTACGATGTATGCATCGCCTAAAAGTTTTTCGAGATCTGCTTGTATCAACTTTTTGTTATTTTGAGACAGCCTTTTCAAAGCTTTGAGGTTTGCTTCATGCATAAACAGAGAGAGATCTTCAATTGTAGAGCTCCGTGAAGACAAAAAGCTTATTATTTGATCATATGACGCCGAGTAGTTGTAAAGGGGAATTTCCAACATAATTCGAAGTAATAAAATGGACTTTTTCCTGAAATTGTTCGTTTTGTCAGCGTAAGTATTTAGAAACTTTAGATACAATTGATAAAATTCAAAACTTTGATAGTGATACCCAATTTTAAGGCGAGCAGCCTCAAATAGTTGCAATACATCGCCAATGTTATTTGTGAGGGTTTCGATTTTAAACTTGAGATACGTAACCCACAAGGTGACATCATGTTGTCCCAACTGTAACGCCCTCAGAAAGATGATCTCAGCCCTGTCATTGTTATTCAATCGTCTTTCCCAAAGAGCATATGCCATCCAGTATTTCAAGTAGAATGGAAACCTTTCGAGAAATGATTCGTATGATGTTCTTAAGTTTTGAACCTCAACATGATTCAGAGTTTTATTGATCAATCCATATTGTGACTCAGCAGAGTAGACCAAGCTCTGCCATAACCGTAAATCATGTGGGTCTTTGAGTAAAGAAAGCGAAATTGAATTCCAGTCGCCTTGTAGTTCGGTCATTATTTTGATTTCTAATGAAATTGCAACATTTGCATCGAACCATCAAACTGAGAAGTCGATGGGAGTGGAGGGGGAGGGCACTGAGAAGATGATATGCAGTAAAGGTGCAATTGCTAGGGAACCCACGTACGACACAGACCCATCGACGAGGGCATAGTGAATTTCAATGTAGGAAGAATACATTAATAGTAAAATTTAGAATATAGAAAAGTAAAATATACCGGCGAAATCAACCATCAGCTTTGAGAGCCACTTAAATTGGAGGAGCCGTAGAATTTATTTTATAGTTTGTCTATTGAGTGGTATTCTTTCATTGCTGGATGACTTTATCTATGAAAGTGCCTCTATATTCTAGGTCACCCGAGACTAAAACACAACTTACTACAACCTTGAAGTAACCAACAAAACAACTACTATTGAAAGATATATTAGCTTATATAACTAAAGATGCGCCTATATGTAGACAAAGCCCCGAGCAGCATAATCAGTAAAAAGTAGATGGAGCACTGAATTGGTACAACTTCTTGGTCTTTTGGACTCTGTGTGGCAATGGGAATTTCAAGTCCTTGGTCAAGAATTGTTTGACGTATTGTCTCTTGACATCGTCGGTCTTCTCCAACTCAACAACCTTCAAGATATGGATGTTTCTAAATCTGGCTCTGTGTCTAGCAGCCAAATCTTGGTACATGGTCTCAACAGCACCAACTCTGGTAACGTCTCTGTATTCCTTGTACATGTTGTGGATACCAGATCTAGACTCGTATCTGATCCAGACACCGAAGGTCTTAACCTTGGTTGGGGTCTTCTCAGAGATGGTGTTGATGGAAACAATCTCACCGGAAGCCTTCTTAGCCTTGTACAACTTTTGCAAGAAGTACCAGTAACGAGACTTGGCAACAACAGTGTTTGGAGCAAAGATTCTCATTCTGAACAACTTAGGCTCTGGCACGTTCTCGGTAGGGAGACGACGGCCGATAATTTGATACTCGTTCAATCTAGACATCTAAACATGTTAGTATAGTTCTCTGACATCTTGACGCTCTTCGTGTTCGGATAATCCTGAAAACAAAACGTTTGGCTTTAAATTTCAACTGTAAAAACAAGACCTTTATATCACCACCGTTCAGGAAAAGCATTCCAAACGAACACGATTTGATTTTGAAAAGGTGATAATGGTTGACATATTTTCATAAACACGAGCAGAACTTGATTAGGGTGATGACCTCTGTTTTACATACCTTGTTCTTGAGTTGGCTAAGTGTTCAAACAGAAGAAAAAGAATTGGAACTTTTGGAACCAAAGAGCTCAGATGTCGCACACACATTGCGAAAATTTTCACAGCCTCTGACATACAGGATTGAAACCCCTCTCAGAAAAAAATGTCGTCCAAATGTCGAAGCGAGAAAAATGTCGCAGTAGCGAGGCGAAGTTTGGCTTAACGGGGGCATGTGATTCTGAGGGTTACAGCCCTAAAGAAAATCTCGTGACCTTTACATCAGCGTAGATTGCGAAATTAATGTACACCCTTGTTAATGAGGAATTTAGTTTTATTAACATACCTATTTAACTTTGCTAATAGCCTTCTCAGATTTCTTATTCTTTTTCAACATTCTTTCATTTTTTGCATTTGATCCTGATTGCGTTTGAAAAATGTAATCGAACCAAGTGAACGAGCTTGCGTAGTTGCCAATAAAATAATGATGATGCAAGTCATGGTGGGCTGCACCAGCCCAGAATGGTACAAAGTGATGTAAAGACCATGGAAAGTCATACCCTGAGTGTGAGTCAACTGCTTGGAACAATCTTAAAACAATCCAGCATGTAATGGTGAACAAGTGTAGAGTTGGAAGGTGAAAATCAGGGAATGTTGCAGCCACCCAAGCATATACTATGGGGAAACCGATTGTTCCAACGCCTAAAGCCATGACTTCTGCAGGATGAGCATATTCGGCAGTGAATCCGAAAGGTGCCGCGTACTTATGGTGCTGCTTGTGGATATTCTTGTAAAACCACCCATAATGAAACAACCTATGGAAACAGTAATGCCATAAATCCTCGAAAAAGAAGAACACAGCAATTTGGGAAATCATAATTCCAGCTGAAGGAAAAGGCACTTCAATCGAAATCTTGAGCGTAGAACAAAGCGGATGAAATAGCCAAATTGGAAGTGCCTCCACTAAGAAATGCGATTTCAAAACAGATTTGAAACATTCCCATTGCTCTTTATTAGATGGGACTTTATCTGGTTGGATTTTCCACTTATTGAAGAACGAGATTTGATCGATGATAAACCATGGTATACATCTGCCGAAATATGTTATTTCATGAACTAGAAAAAACAAGAGACCTGTGGCCAAGAGGTCGTTATCGAAGTACAGATACCAGGAGGCCCATAGTCTCTCCAAGAAGTTCAAAGATTCTCCCTGAACGAATTTTGTGAAATTTTCAATGGACATCTATGCTTTGAAATTAGGCTTAGTGCCTTTTGAATATGATAAAATAGTATTAGAGCAACAATTATACCAGAGGATCTAGTCTGTTTATATTCTGTTGATTGAATCAACCGATTATGTGCATTACCCTGGAAGATCAGCCCACAAGTTTGCATCCTCGATCGCACTAGTCACGCCACTGCCCGCATAAACGATGGATCTCGTATAGACAGATGAATGAATCGTAGAACTTAGGAGTAAAACTCGTATAGTATCACATTCTGAAGGGGCTGTTTCCCAGTATTTCCATTTTATGTGTTTTCCTTGAAATTGTCTTTCCTTAATTTTTTGCTCTGCCTACGGTGTCCGCAGGGCTTCAAAGTAGTCCGCACCTGGCCGTACTTTCATTGCTTCCGAACCAAATTTTGGCTGCAAACACGAAAGTTTACGAGACACAGCTTCATGCGTACCATTTAAAGTGAGTCATGATAAATTTGCGAAAGTGAAATCGGCTTAAAAATTCAAAGATATATTTATCGCTTTTGTTTCTTTTACCCAGACTTTATTTACCCAGACTTTACATAGTACATATACCGCCTCCTCATGGCTGTGAATTGCTAGCAGGAAGGAATGATACTATATACTTGAAAAATTATTAAAAAAATTTTAACTTTATTAAATAATGAATGAGAAGACAAAGGGCATTTAATTAAACCACTCTCTGTTTAGGCAAAATGTCGACGAGCAAAGATTGCTTAACGTTGCCCAAGTCCAAGCCATTGTTGGCTTTGTAAGTTTCAATATTGCTGAAAAATTTGTCAAACAAGAAACTTGTGTCTAATGGTCCACCTTTAGCCTCAGGATGAAACTGAGTGGAGAATATTGGCTTAGACTTATGCTGCATTCCTTCGTTGGACAAGTCGTTCAAGTTGGTAAAGTAAGGAACCCATTCGGAAGGCAACGTCGATGCATCAACAGCATATCCATGGTTTTGAGAGGTGATATGACACTTACCAGAGAGCAAGTCCAAGGCAGGAATGTTATGAGCTCTGTTACCATATTTCAATTTCACAGTTTTAGCACCAGATGCCAAGGCCAACAATTGATGTCCCAAACAAATTCCGAAAATAGGCAAGTCATCATATTTAGCCATGACGGATTTGAGACTCAGGATAGTTGGGGCGCAATGGGTAGGGTCACCAGGTCCATTAGAGATGAAGATTCCGTCAAACTTGTCCGCAATATCTTGAATAGGGTAATCGTATGGGAATACAGTCAAAGACGCACCCCTTTGCACAAGACATCTCAAAATATTCTCTTTAGCACCGCAATCAAAGACAGCAACATGGTAGCCTTTGTCGTATTTATCGGGGCACGAAACGTGGAATGGTGCTTTGGTGGTCACCTTGCTAACCAAGTTCACAGCACCAGGGTCTTCGAAAGCTGCGTCTTCATCAGCATCATATTCTTCACCAATGGTGATTTTAGCCAATGACGATCCCTTGTCTCTCAAATAGGTCACTAATTCTCTTGTGTCCACACCAGTGATCGCAGCCACTCCAGATCTTTGACACCATTGCTGGAGTGATTCGACTGCAGTCCAGTGGGAATATTGCATAGCCACATCCGCCACAACGATACCGATACACTGCACCAGCGAAGATTCGAGATGTTTCAAGAGATTGTACTCATCCTTGGCAGTGGAAGAAGGAACTCCGTAGTTACCAATTAAAGGCTGAGTGAAGCACAAAATCTGACCTTTGTAAGATGGATCAGTCATAGATTCTGGGTAGCCAACCAATGAGGTAGTAAACACAGCTTCACCACTAATATTCTTGTTAGCACCAAATGAGTAGCCATTGAAAACAGGTCCGTTCTTGATGGTGAGAGTGGCTCTGTCCAACAGCGATGTATTAGAGAATGTGCTGGCTTTGTTTGTTGCTAATGAGCGCTTGAAAGCGGATCCAAAAGCAAGCTTTTTACCAAAATTGCTGAACATATTGATATCCGTATTTGATGTTTTCAAAAAGTGTGAAGAAGAAGAGAAGAAGTTGAGTGAAAAGAAAATTCTGACTCAAAGATAACCCACCGCGGCATCGACAAGCTATTACCGGATCGGGAAGGCGCGCGAAAACTTTTATGACCAATCAAAATGAAAGCTAGTATTACATCATAGGGTCGAGACCAATGACTAATCCGACGCTGGAAATATCCACGCCTCACGAAACATGTTCTAAATCTTTGTTTGAAAGCAAGTTCGCATTATACTGGAAAAATTGCTTCGTGGGTTGCAGTTACGGCCTTACAATTTAAGCTTAATAATGTAGAGATTGTGATCTGTGACCTGAACACGCAAGGTACGTTTGTGCGATACAGATACTTTCACTTTTAATCATGAGGATTTTTTTTTTCTTACTTTTTCACCGGCCTTACACATAAAACAAACAGCAAAAAAGTAGAAAAAGAAATAAACAAAAAAGTTGATTTTACATCATATTGCTGTCATTATCGCGTGAATTCATACACACGTGCTATGACGGGACATTGTGGCTGAGATAAAGACGCGCTGAAGAGGTGACGATCATTGTTGCTTTGACACTTCACCTTAGTAATCGCTTACCCAGATGACGAAAGTGACAATTCCAGGACAATTTGGGTTTGGATCCATGTCATTGACATGGACGCCAAATCCCAAAACAGAAGAAGAATCAAATAAAGTGATTAAGTATGTCCTTGATAAATATCAAGTGAGATTTGTGAATGGTGGGGAATTTTATGGGCCGGACTTCATTAACCTTAAATACTTGGGGGCGTTTTGGAAAAATTTCGGCAAAGAGTATCCAGATACCGTGATCAGTGTGAAGGGAGGAATTGATGTGACGACTTTAAAACCAGATGGCTCTCGGGAATCAATTGAACGTTCAATTCAAAATTTTGCTTCCTTCTTTCCAAAGGAAGCACTGCAAAGACCAAAATTGATTTTTGAGATTGCGCGTGTTGACTTAAATACCCCATACGACCAAACAATTGGGTATATAAATGAGTTTGTGGAGAGAGGCATTATTGATGGAATCTCATTGTCTGAAGTCGGTGTTGGATCCATAGACAAGGCAATAAAGACAGCCCCAATCAGCAGCGTGGAGGTTGAATTTTCCCTTTTATGTCAAGATATTATTCACAATGGAGTTTTGAAAAAAGCAGCAGAGGAGAATATCACAATTGTGGCATACTCCCCTCTATGCCGGGGATTTTTGACTGAGAGATCAGCCGAAGACTTTCAAGCCTTTTTCGATTTATGCCACCAACCAGGGGACATCAGAGGCCATGTTGATAGATTTTCCCAGGAAAACTTTTTTGAAAATCTGAAAATTGTCGTCAAATTAAAGGAATATGCCGAGTCAAAACATACTACGCTCGAGTGCCTAGCTCTATCATGGATTGTGGCATTTAGCGAACTCGAAGATTATAATGGAATCAAGAAATATCCCAAGATTGTTCCAATACCTAGCGCAAGCAGTTCAGATAAGATTGATCAGAATTTGGGACTGATCATTCCATTGAGTAAGGATGATTTGAAGGAGATTCAGAAAATTACAGACTCCATGGAAGTAAAGGGATTGAGATATAATGCCAAGGTCAAGCATCTTGATTTTGCATAATATTAATACGACTCTATTTGGGAAACTAATCAGTTTGTTTCAATTGGAGGTTTCAGTGTAGTTTACACATAATTTTTTCTTTAGAATTCATACATTTTAAACTAACCAACAAGTACCGGTACCAGAAGTTTGATGACATTCTGAGAGTCTTCCCCTCCCTTGAATTTCACCAGAACCTGTATTGCATAAAGCCTTCCGACAAGACAGCTTTGAAAGCTCGGAGGAAGCGTAATGTTGTTCTTGTTTAGAATCTTCACGGGTAGCTTGACAGACTTGGACCAATGCACAGTATGGAAATCAATTTTTTCGCCAGTCCAATCATCGTTACCAAACTGCGGAGACATATGAATATTTTGAAAGTATTCTTTGAAGGTATCTTTTTTAATCCCCATATTGCTCAAACCCTTTAAATAAGAGTAAGTGTTCTGAGAAATGAAAGTTTTTGTATCTCTCAAAAACCCGATGTAATGGTTCACAGTATCTTTCAATCTCAGTAGGTTTTGTTTTGTAATTTCGACATCATCATGCTGAATTACCGCCCCTGAAACATGGGGTTTGGTATAGAAGAAGTCGTGCTCAAATGGAAGTGGAATTGGGTAGTCTGTCCGATAAGACCACGCCACAATTTCAAAATCAACCAGCGAAATAATTGGGGGTTTGATTGTGTCTGCCGACGTTTTGAAATGAAGTTCGATATCAATTTCTGTAATCATGCTACTCTCTGTACGATTGTACAATTCCAGCATGTTGCTATTGACGGGAAAAAGCAGAGGTAGCTCATCTCTTGGTGAACCGGCCGCAAAAGATGCTGATGTTCTCTTTCCATCGTTGTACTTTTGAATCAATCTAGGCGATCCGTATGGCAATAGCTTATCTGGAACTGCAACGCAAAGCATCATTTCGCCCACCTTAGCTGTTGACAGTAACAAACGTTTTTTCTTTTTTGCGTAAATATCAACAGTTTCATTAGAAAAGACAATGTTATTTGCCTCCATTTGTCTGATGGCTTCTTCTGTAAAATATCGAGGCGCATCATTAGTTTTAGTTGGCCGTATTTTGCTACTGAAGTCAACTTCTGGGCGACTTGCGAAAAGGTGTTTCCGTTTGAGTTCATCACCCGAGAATTCCCTCTTGTCAAGTGCAGACTGAATCTCTTGCTCTATGGTCAAGTTCATTCGCTCAATGAACTGCCAAGTTTGCTTTTTTGCGAGTCTGGAATAAAGAACACCATCGATACCAATCGAATCAAAGGTATCATACCCAAACATGCTATAGGCTTTGCTATAGGTTGAAACTTGACTCTTTATATCAGGGATGAATCTTAAAAAGAACTGGGCACTTTGAGAGATGATGTATTGCAGGCGATTTTCGGGATCGTTGATATCATTTGTAGAGAAAGGGACTCTTTGGTCTTTGGTGTGTAACTTGTCAATGAACTTTGCTTCAATGGCATATGAGACGCTTACATCATCAAAGGAATAGTCCCTAACCTTGATAGGAGACCCTCTTGAATTCAAAAACCCATAACCGAGAGCTTTGTTAACATCAATGGTGCTTGCTCTTTTGTAAAATGAAGTACTATCAAGACCAAATGAAGGGGGCGGCATTGTATGCCTCAACACACCATGGGGACACGCATTGTCTAGAAGCATGTTCGGAAATTTGAACATAATAAACTTCTTGTATTTTTCTTTTGGTTTCAAGATTCTATTGTTGGGCAATCCAATAGTACAACCATCATACGCATCTCTGGAGAAATCCTCATACTCTATTCCGGCGGAACTAGGTATTGGAGCATCGTTGTAGCTGGCGTTCAAGTCATACATCTTTAGGAGTTTTTTTTGTAAGATTGTTTGCGGCTTCAACACAGAACCCTTCATCTTAGCATAAACAGCTTTCACAGTACACTCTAAACTCACCGTAAAGATTCCAAAGTCCACATCCCTATCCAGGTTGTTTGTTATGACCACATAACCATGTACCGCATCCCCACTCGAATACTCCTTGAGTTTTGTTTCTAATTCGCAAGGTCCATTAGGTATCGGCACATCCTTTGTAACATAGATCTCAATACTTATAGGTGAACTTTTTGAATGTGGGAGCATATCGATATTGTCGATCACAGAATTCCCATAACTTTCGTGGGTCAAAATTCCTGAAGCCAACGGTGTTCTGCTCCTGCTCCGCCCATGAATGTCATCACTTTGTGTCGAATTTGGATTCAATGCTTCCCGCAGTCTAGACCTGTTTTGTAAACCTTCCTCTGAGTCATTTTCGGAAAAGAGATAACGACCTTCGAATTCGTCATTATTTTCATCATCGTCCTCGTCATTCAAATTAAGTCCCGCCAAATTTCGAGATGCCGAGTCGAGGACAGCACGTGTGTCTGCATCAAATTCCACTCCCGAAGGATCAGGCCCATTCCTTGACGCATTGGATACATCATCATAGACTGGAGGGTTTCCCAAGTTTCCCTCATCAAATTCAAAATCATTTCTTTTCAATATTGATTGAAACATTTGGAACGAGGGAAGGATGTCAAAATACTCAGTACGAGCGTCGGTCGAATATGTTGCCAAGCTCAGACCACCTAGTCTATCAATGTGTCCCTGTAAGTGCTTTGCAGGTCTATAGGGTTGGTTACGCTTGTTTGAATTAGAACTCAGGGACAAACTGTGCATCATAGCCAGACTCGAAGAATGCTGGATCTGAGGTGATGTAACCGGAGTTAACGAGGGCGACGAATCAGACAATTCGACATCGGCATAAGTTGGAGGATCAGCAGGAGGGCGCTTCGGACTGGAGCCACGTTTTCCAAATGTCATTGAGATAAGAAAATAAGATTTAGTGTGTATATGTTGGTTTAACCCTTGTATGATTTTTTTTTGCTGTCTGTAGCGAAGGGGATTTCTGACTGCTATGTGCAGATACATTACTGATCCTACATCTTTCACTAATGATGACTTAGTGTGCACAACTTCCATTAAGAAACAAAATGTATATTAGAATGATATAAAAGCTTTTGGTTAGTATTTTCTAAGCCCATGTGATGGTTTGAATTTAGTTTGAATAAAAGAAAAGATGTCAGACTGACATGCAAATCGAATTTTAAGTTTATGAGTATCATGTTAAATCAAAAAGCTTGGAATCATCATAAGAAATATATTTCCCATCAAACCTTTGCGTTTCAGTTCTTGAATAACATACCTTTTACAGTTAGTAACTAATTCTCTTTTAGTGTTTTGTAATGCTTAAAATATCGCCACAGAAAATGGTTCAGGAACCACGGCCGGTCAAGGCCGAGTGTATCATCAAAGTGCGGTGATTACAAGTCACCGCAAACAGTAGACCGTCGTGAAAAAGTGGTAAATCATCATAAACTCTGCACGATATTAAAGCAAGCTTGATCATGCTCCACAAATGGAAAACACTCTAATTAACATACCTTTTAAATTAATCTGAAATTCAGCCACGGCCCCAGCTCCTATTTTCGATGCAACACAAGCTATCAGACATAAAATATCTATCTTCTTTCTCGTGAGAGTCGGACATATGCTTGTCTTATTTCGATATCATCTTTTAACTTCGTGGCACTGAAAACAGTAGCAAAGGAAATAGCAAATATCAGCCGGGCTGCATTGAAAGCCTTGGGAACGCCATATTAAGTTTGTGAAGCCTGAAACAGTTAATATTTGCGTTCAATAATCGAGATGCTTATGCAATTTCATGAAATAAATTCAGAAAGGCATGAATGGTATTAAAAAATGGTTGTCATCTACGGGAAACCCGATTCAGACTCGTCATCTAGAAAATCATCATATTATCTCAATGAAACGGCAGTTATGATAACATACGATGATAATGTCCTTGCTTTGTTAGAAAAATTCCGGGAAAAAATTCAGCAGTTCGATCAGTTAGGATGGGTTTCTGAGGCCCATCGATATGCGTCGTCACTCATGAAATATTCAGTGCCCAGTGCAATATTTCCTCCTTGAACAGTATAAGTCTTAAGACATACCTTAAATGTTAGTAAAATAATCCTTTGGTTGAAAAGTCATGTTCAGAAATTATGCAAAAACTTATAATCCTTAAAAATTTCAGTTGGTAATTCCAGCTTTGTTTTTGTTGTATCATCATAATGACGTTGTTTCTTCGAAAAGAATCATTGAATAAACATACTCAATAAAAAAATTAATCTGGGGAAGTTAGTATTTTAATTTTGTCATGTTTTTTTTCTCTCAGGAGAAAATAATGATTCCTCAGTAAGCCATGCATAATAATGTTGTGATCATTCTTAAAAGTCACAAACTCTAGTTTGAATTGATTATTTGGATCATCACCGAATCATTATTGTTTTGAATTTGTGTGGGAAACATACGTTTAGATTTGCCTAAGAAGCGATGTAGTTATGGTTTAGTAAAAAAGTCTTCGCTCATTTCTTCGACGTTTTTATATGCAATTTGCTCAGGTGCGGGTAACTTCCACCTGATCGGGGTTGGGTGAGCTATACTGTATGAGAAAATATTACTTATTGAGAAGGTTCATATGCACTATAAATTATTTATCTGTACGATTTTCTGAACTCTGGTTGAAGTTCGGATTACCCGGACCCATAAACATCTGTGGCACTGGCATCATAGGCATCATAGGGAATGGCATTCCTGGCATTGGTATCATAGGGTTAGCTAGTTCTCTCCGCTTTTTAGTAGTCTCATCATCATCTAGGGCTTCTGTGGATGTGCGCTTGATTGAAGAAGGGTCTTGTAGACCAAGCAGACTGATGTATTCACTTAGTTCTTTTTCAAAAGATTCATTTTCAACAAGCGAGTCGATGAAAATATCTTCTTTTCCACAATTAGGGCAATGGAAATCATTCTCAATCAATGCCTGCTCCAATTCTGACTGATTGTAGTTGTAATTTTTCAATTTTTTGAGTGAACTTGTATCTTGGCAACAAGGTGTCATACGAATAGGAGATTTAAGTACTTGAGGTTCAGACGAAAGTGGGTTCAAGAATTCGAATCTTTGGTCTGTGACAGCTCTATTTGCAACATCCTGTTCGAACTGGCGCTGGGCTTTCAATGCCGCACTTTGCTGTTTTTCTTGGTACAGCGCCCATGTTTTGGAATCGGCAAAAGTCATGACGTAGTCACCGTCCTCTGTAATCATGTAAGTATTACCTTGCGAGTCAACTAGATCACCGTTTTCATCTGTGTGTATTCCGCTTTCGTTACTATCAGGATTTTGAAGTCTGTATTCGACAGTTTCTTTCGAGATTGTCTTCATGTAACTCTTAGGAATACCGGTAGTCTTCTTGATCTTCTTTCCTTCAAAGTTTGGATCTGAATTGGTTGGGCAATTTTTAATCCAGTGATCCTTACCACCACATCTATAACAGACATAACCTGGTGGAGGTAAGTCCTCTACACCCGACTTATAGTGTACCACTTTGTGCTGTGAGAGCTCGTCCTGAGCTTGAGCCCAAACATTCGACTGATTTTCAAACATCAATTTGATTCTATCTTCTTCACTTATGTTCTCATCCATTTGGGTTTCTGGTTTAATGGTAGGTGGCCTTGGTGCCGCCGCTGCTTGGGGCTTGAATTTAGACACCCGAGGCCGGCCTGAGACATAGCGAGCCGCGGATTGAGATCTCCCATTAAAGACTGACACCGGTGATCTTTTAGCAATGACAAATGTCGATCTAGGGATGACATCTTGGTCGTTCTCATATTCCAAGTCGATTTGTTCCAGGTGGAAAAGTCGAAGCATGAAGTCCAGACCTTGACCTAGTTGGTTTTGAGTGATTATTTCATGTTTCAAATCAAAAACATTAATACCAGTACCATCAAAGTATATAGTAGACTGGTTTTTTTGATGTAAAAACTTATAAAATATTGTGGAAGACATATTTTTGGGTATTGATGCTATCGACTATCTAAATCTCCCAGAGCAGACTTAGCCTGGACCTGCGCGCTCGTGAAGGATGCCCGAGCGTCTGAAGTGTTGGACTGGCTATAGCAGCTCTAGTTTATTGATAAACCTACGTTCAACAGAGGAAACCAAAAGAGCAAAAAAAGCTTCTTTGACGCACTTGGTGAAAAATGGGATCAGCTAAGTTTTATCAATTATATCATACCAAGTTGTATTTTACTAGCGTATGGGTAGATGTCATTTGATCGAGTCTTCTGGAGGACCATTGCAATTCCACCCGTACACCAAGAACTTATGAAAAAACAAACCTACAAACTCTACAACGTTAAGACAATATAGTCCTTTTCATCAACATGAAGCCATTAACAGTTTCACATATAATTGGATATGATTCACATCTCCCAATAAAGCAAATAAAGCTCCCGCTTAAGTATTTGCATGGCCTGTCTGGCAAGGATGCTTCGGAAATCTACACGAGTAGATGTTTGAGCCATAGCGAGTTTATTGACCTATCCTCACAAATTGGGCATTTATTTTCGCTTGTTCAGGTTGGTCTTACCACGGATATGAAGCGGGTCATATTGACTCCTATACTCACGGATGAGCCTACCTCATTGGGTCTTCAGTACCAATCCTTAGAGCTTCTGCTTCCGCACCCCGTCATCGGGAAGGGCACCTATACTTACTTCTTTGTGCCTCTGTCTTCCGATGAAGAACCATATATCGTCATGGATATCTTAGATGAAAGCTTCCTTTTAATCTCATTCCGTATCGAGCTTAGCGACTTTCTTGTGGGAAACTTAAAGAACCGGTTGGCTTTGGACAACTTTAGTGAGTGGGTCAATATCTCTGTTCCTTATTCATTTGAATTACGTTCGTCCCCCTTTTTGATAAAAGCTTTGGACGAATTAAACATAATTGTTTCTATGAATGATGGGGGTGTTTTGCATTTTAAGAGGTCTGCACCTTTGTCGTCAATCGATATTTTTAATTTTAGTGATCTTGCTCCTTTGGTGTCACTCAACTTTGTTGGAAACCTTTTTTCTAGCACTAGTAAACTGGACGCTACCATTGGTGGGATTTCATCCAATGCAGCCGTGGATATTGCCAAATTGAATGAAGAGGAGTTTGTCACTTTGACTTTGAACAAGTCTGTGAAAGTATACAACATGAATTCTCATAAACAAACTAGCAATTGCAATGACTTGAGCCTGTCAAAAGGAAAAATTGAGTGGGTTACAAATGTTCCGAACAAATACTTTCAAAATCACGAACACTTGTCGCAAAAGACCTTGTCTTTAATGCTACCAATGGATGGCGATCTAGGTGTGGGCCGTGAGCCAGCATACGCGTTCGTGAACTGGGATATTTCAAGCGGGAAACTTGAAAGCTTCGAGTACCTCGAATTGGTAGACGAATATTCCAATCCTTATAGCACACATACTGCAGATGCAAAGAATTTGAGGATCCAAGACTTTCAAATAGTGGAGGACACGAAGTCTATTGCTTATTATATTCTTTACAAGTCGAACACTTATAGTGAAGTTGTGTGCTTTCACCAAGCTAGAAACACAAGAGAAATTACATCCATTACGAGGTCTTTACCACAGCAAGCCTCGGTGCTCGCTGAGCTCGGCAGCCATCTTGAAACTCAATACTATGTCAATACTGTTTTCAATTCTGGTATGTTTGATAAGCGAATGGTTGCGTCTGCTTTGGATATATTCATCCAGAACTCCGACAATCTGCCTGTTCTTGACGACTGTGGATCATTACGCCAAAAGGTGACGCTGACAATGGCTTTCTTCAGCAAACATACTGGTATATCTGAAAGCTCTGCATGGTATAAGTTTGCTTTAATTTGCTTTGAATTTCGCAGATCAAGTCACGAAGTATTATCAATCACGGTACAACCCCAATACATCTTGTGTTCTGAGGTCAATGGTGTCGGAATCTACAGAGAAGCTCATTCTGCAGAAATTCTGTTTCATGACCTGATTAAAGACGAGCTATTGAATTTGACTAGCTTAGTTTCTTCCAAATTATCTGCGAAAACATTCAAGCGTGTCTTGGAAGAAGCTGCACTGATTACATCTATTGACAAATCGAAGGCAAGCAGTTTAGCATCCAAATATCTTGCTGGGAAAATACCTGACGAAGAGATATCTATCTTGATGCTGCAATTGGATATGATACCAAATGTCGTCGATCAGATAAAAGACATCATCGACCTTTCCGATGCGCCCAACTCTTCCGCATATGCCAACGGACTCGAAATCATTCCTACTGCGGGCGAAGGGGTTGGTTTATTGTCTATGCTTTTGACTATTGAGACTTTCGAATCCATAAGAAAAGCTCACGAGGCACTTTTGATTCATCTTCTTGTTTTATTATTACTATGCGAAGTCAACGACGCAATCATAGAATTTATGAATATGATAATCAAGAAGTTAAGGGATTATGATCTTATGTCGGAGGTTTTCAATATCTGTTTTTCTTCGACTGGCTCTACTAGTACAATGGAGCATTCGACGGTTTCACTCAAAGAGAATTCTTTGTTTTGGACAGTGTCTGTGAAAAAGAACCCGGAACTTCAACATTTGATACAGAGGAAGAATTACAACGGTGCCTTCGACTACTATTCAAATCTTGTTCTCTCGCAAAACGCAGATAAAATGATTCTCGAGGTTATTATTGACTTATTGAATCGAGAAGAAAGTGAAGTGGTTTTGAACCAGTTTGTACCGAAGATGGATAAAGATTCACCAGTAAACTCTTTCTTCAGTGGTATCACGTACCTTCTTAACGGCAGGTATGATGAGTTTCATGATAAGCTCACTGAATACAGAGTTTTTGAGTCTGTGAATAATCAAACCACAAGAACTGTTTTACTCAATAATTTGGAAGGAAATTCATCGATCCACGAATTCTTGACGGGTATTTATATTGGTGAGTCGGATAGTGTCATAACGAAGTCCAACTATTACCATCAGTTGTCTCAGCTCGTCAATAGACAAGAGAGATCTTCTTCTTTGGGAAAATATGATGCGCATAACACTTCAGAGAAGCAATGTGTGCTTGATTTATCTCTCAAATTGGAGACAACTGCTATCAAAATTCTCCAAAGTTCTTCTGATGCGCTGAGTTATGGTCATATTGCGGCCATGTATCTTCGCAATCATTTCGATATTTCTCTTGATCTAAAAGACTTCGATCAAGCTGCTAATAGCCTTTCGCAAATTAAGCCATTAACCGAGAAAGAGGAGTTTCAGGCTCTACTCACTAAGCTCATCAAATCATTGATCAAATGCCGCCAATTTGAAAGATTGTTTGCAGCAGGTGACATCAAGATTTTTTCTGCTAACTATCTCATGGTTGATTCCATTTTACTCGAAATTGCTAATGACGATCTTGTTTTATTCAACGCGGTTAAATGCTACGAATTACTTTATTCATGGAGACTTCTTGGTCCTACTCAAAGTCAATTCGATGAAGGACAGCTTGTGGATAAAAGAGCGGCAGCGGAAGCCTTGTATATCTTCATCACCAGATTCCAGAGTGAAAAAGATAACTTAGGATCCGATTCACAGAAATCAGAAGATTTCCAACAATTCAAGTTGAAAATATTGGAGTTGTACAAGATAATATTGACTACTTTGAATTCTTTTAGCCTCGAAGAAGACAAATGGATTAGAAAGAAGGGGACGAGGAAGAATTTGAGTGTCACAACGCTACCAGAGTTGAACTTAGAGTATTTACGCTGGTTAAAGGATCTCGAGGGAGATTTCATGGAAAATTGAACATTATAAACTGAGTCCCATTTAGCCAATGTTGGCTTTCATGTTACCACTTCCCTTCGGATTTTCGTCCTTCCAGTCATCCCACTCTCGCTTTCGCAATTCTTCGTCGCTATCATCAGTTTGATCATCACTATCGCCGGATCCTGAATCTTTGGGCTCACTATTGAGCATCTTGCCATTCGATAATTCATAGTCTAAATACTCCTCAACCGACATCGATGGTAAAACTTGCCCTGTGCCAAAAACTTCACGCCGGAGTTTTTGTTTATTGCTCGTAATTACAAATGGCTGTAAAATCTTTCCCAGCTTGTTAATCAAGTCAGAAATCTCTTTATGTTTTGTCGGATTAGCTTCCAACCTTGGGGTATATTCGAACTTGTCCATGCTAGGTTCTGACCTTTGTCTCCGATCATCCTGTAGTTGCGATTGACGCAAACTTGCATCGCTCTCTAACACTTGTAATTCCATAGCTATGAGTTCCAAGTCTCTAAAAGCGTAAACAGAGAAAAGTCTTAATTGATCAATGTAAAGGGAACGCACCAAATCTTCATCCATGGATTGTAAAATATCGACATCTGTACCATCCTGAGATTGGTGCGTATGTTTGGCATGGAATTCATCAAGAGTACGAAGTTTTTCTCGAAGGTCTTTTTCTTTTTTGTAGTTAGCAATTTTACTGGCTCTTTTCAGTGTTGGATCACCGGTTCCTCGAATAATATCTTCGTTAGAAGGATTGTATGAGTTTTTAAAAGAATTAAGGATCCTCAGTTGTTCGTCGGACAAGATATCACGAAAGCTATCAAGTTGGGATAAAAACGCCAAAATTTTAACTTTTGCTCTTTTTAGATTGATTGGTTTGAAAAGTAAACGATCAACAGATCCAGATTGAAATGTCTCATTGAAATCTGTTAACGACTTTTGGTATAAGACGGCTTCATAGTAGGAAAGTGTAGCAAAAGGCAAATAAGATGTGTTTATCTCATTCAAGCTTTCATTAGTACTGAACAAAGAAAGATTTCGTACGATAGATTGAAGAGTGTTAAGTTGTTTCAAAGTTTCGGAAACAAGTCGTTGAAAATGTTCTGAATCTTGTCTTTCTGAACTTTGTTCGATAGAATTGCAGTTCCTGACAATGTGGTTAAACTTCTCTCTCACTGTGAGCTCTCCGTTCGTTGATGGCATGGTAGGATTAAAACGATATGCTGAAATATTGATGTAGTAAACTTTAAATAGTAGGGTAATGGCGATCCATTAAGACCGCGCTAGAAACGGCGGAACAGCACTGCTGAGGTGAGCGACTTCACACCCGTACACCCATTATAGAAAGAACTTCCATGCGACAATCAATCGAAAGGTAGATTCTCTTTACTTGACTGTGAGCGTCCGTGATACTAAACATCACCGAGACACCATGAGTTCACCTGCTTATTATGAGCTCTACAGAAGAAGTGCGATAGGGAGTGCATTGGCAGATGCTCTTGACACCTTGATCAGTGACGAGAAGATACAACCGCAACTCGCGATGAGAATCTTGAATAACTTTGATCGGATCATTTCGGAAAGCTTGAAAGCAGAGAGAGGTCTATGCAAATCGAAGATTTCATTCAAAGGCGATTTGCATACTTATCGGTTTTGTGATGATGTGTGGACTTTTATTATTAAAAACGTGTCTATTAAGATGACTGATGTTTCGAACAATGATGGTAATGACAGCGATCTTTCAGCAGAAAAGTTCAAGATCGTTGCTTGCAACTCCCGGAAGGCGGGTGAAACCTAAGAAGACCAGAGATCAGGGTCTTTGCTATTATGGCGCGGAGCTATCTGGCATAACTCTTACAAGACTGGTTCTGGCTCTTTATGGTCGAATACATTTGAATGTAGACTTTTGGGGAGTAATTTAGATGTACATCAATCCACAAATACAATACAATTGCCTCATGGAAATTTTTTTTTTTTAATAATTTACCTCCACGAGATATAATTGAAAACAACAATATCTTTCTAAAAAAAAAAGTACATAAGATTAAACTATGTTCTCACAACCCGACCCACAACTTATCCTTTTGAACCGTAAAAGTATATCTTAATTCAATGTCGTCTGAGCTTGTCCCGACTTGAACCTCATAGTCACCCTTTTCCAAATTCCACTTGGCAAAATACTCATCGAAATACGAAGCTGAATCTTTCAATGAAAGATTGAATTTAACCAACTTCTTAGCCCCAGACGTTAACAATATCTTCTCGAATCCTTTCAATTCTTTAACAGCGCGCTCAATATGTTGCCCTTGTGGAGCGATATAAAGTTGAACAGTTTCAGTACCATCACAAGTTCCAGTGTTTTCAATGGATAAAGTTACCGCTAAAGTATCGAGATCTTCATCGACAGTCACATCCAAATCAGAAAGCGTAAACGTTGTATAAGATTTTCCGTACCCAAAAGGGAAAGCGACTGATCTTTGTAGTTTTTCGTAGAAGCGATAGCCAACATAAATGTCTTCGCCATAAAGAACTCTTCCTCTCAGTGTCTTAAAATTAAGAAAGGCAGGGTTATCCACATTCTTCAAAGGCCATGATAAAGGTAACTTTCCACTAGGATTTGCGTGACCGAACAATACATTTGCTATGGCATTGCCACTTTCCGACCCGCCGTACCACGCATGGACGAGAGCCTTGGCATCTTGAAGCCATGGCATTTCAACGGGAGTTCCTGACTGGTTTACGATAATCGTATTTGGGTTTGCCTTCAAAACTGCCCTCACCAAGTCGTCTGTAAATGGGGGCAACCCCATATCTGGTCGATCAAAGCCTTCTGACTCCCACTCGAGATTCAACCCAATACTCAAGACAACTTTATCCACTCGAGAAGCTAAGGAAATCGCCTTCTGAATTTCAGTTACAGGGTCAATCACCTTACAAAACCCAATGCAGATCGCAGAACCGAATGCAAGAGCAGATTCTTTGTTTAGCGAGCTCGTCTTACCAGAGCCAAACTGGACGACTACCGAATAGGTTTGGCCAGCTTTCAAAAAGATCGACTCAATAACCTCAACTGTACCTGCCCCAAAAAACGCCGTCCCAGCCTCTTGGTCAACGGTATTATCAACTAGCAACTGGCCATCAATGAACAATTGGGCAGTGCCACAAACTGTAAGAGAGAATTCATAATCTCCTGATTCTTCCGGAAGTATTTCCGTAGTAATTTCACAGTAATACAAATTATCAACAACATTTGGATGCGAGTAATCAAATAGTACCAAGGGAGATCTTGAATATTGAAATTCATCAAAATGACACCTGGATTCAACACTGGATGGCTTTGCAAAGAACTTGACGTTGATACCCGGCTCACCTGTTTTCGGATTCCTTGACAATGGAGATTCGGCAATCCCCGGCAAGCTCTTATGGCCATAGCAGCCCAAACTGTACTCTGGATCTCTACCAAGCTTTGCAGAAATTGAGTGGTATGGAGTAGTGCAATAGTACGTAGGCAAAGCAGCTGATCCCCCTCCACAATAAGCTGCAAATTTGGCATTAGGCCCAATAACAGCTATTTTCTCGTCCTTCTTAAGAGGTAACAAGTCATTCTCATTTTTCAAAAGAACTATGGCTTCTGTGGCGATTTTGTTCAAAACCTCCCGAGTCTCTGAATTGTTATTTTGTGTTTCTGGCCCGAATTCCAAAGTATTTGATCTAGAACACCAATTCACAAAATTTAGAACATTTCTCACCCGGTCGTCTAAATCTGAAATACAGAGCTCCTTGGACGACACCATGTGGGAGATGGCTTGTTGATTCCGGAAAATGGAGGGACCCGGCATTTCCAAGTCTAAACCATTTTCAATTGCAGCTTTGGACGTATACACCCCGAGCCAGTCCGACATAATGAGGCCATCCCAACCCCATTCTTCTCTCAAAACATCCTTCATAAATTTCTTACTTTGGGAAACATGTTCCCCGTTAACTTTATTGTAGGAAGTCATGAACGATGCAGGGTTAGCGTACTTAACAGCGAGTCTGAAAGGCTCCAAGTAGATCTCTCTTAACGCTCTTTCTGTGACAATCGAGTCAGATGAAGATCTTTCATGCTCCAAATCATTGCAAACGAAGTGTTTAAGGGCCGATGCAATATCGTTGGCTTGCATACCGTTAATGACCGCAGCAGACGCCATTCCGGCAAGATATGGATCTTCCGAAAACGATTCAAACCCCCTTCCACCAAGAGGCCCTCTTTGTATATTTGTGGTTGGTCCAAGTATACAACTCGCGGACTTTGCTTTTGCTTCCTTTGCCATAATAGCCCCGGCCTCGTACAACAATTCCTTGTTAAAGGTAGATGCCATACCAGTTCCACATGGAAAACAAGCAGCAGGAGTTCCATTACAGAACTTTGTACCCCGTACACCATTGGGACCGTCTGAAACACGTACCGACGGAACTCCTAATCTCTTCACACCATAGGTATGCCAAAAATCGATACCTGAGATAAGACCAATTTTCTCTGTGAGAGTCAATTCGGAAAGAACGTGTTCAACATCGAAAACAGCCATTTTTTCTTTTTCTTTTTTTTCTTTTTTTTTTTGGATTGTGTTAATTTTAAATCTCAAATATGTGTTTGGATACTGTTGGATTTGAGATAATCTTTCATGATTCTTTGTATCGGTTATAATAGTTCGTATTTATAATAAGCGAATCTTGGAAACATTTCCCAAAACAGGTACCGTGAGCAATACCTAATTCAGAAGCGAACCCGGTGTTTAATGCGGGGCTCGCCGGTAATCGTAACCCCGTCGTACTTTTCGCAAAGAAAACTTAGGAGTTTC
The DNA here is from genome assembly GCA_030572615.1 of Metschnikowia lachancei. Classification (NCBI taxonomy): domain Eukaryota; kingdom Fungi; phylum Ascomycota; class Pichiomycetes; order Serinales; family Metschnikowiaceae; genus Metschnikowia; species Metschnikowia lachancei. The sequence goes on from JAJMAK010000095.1 coordinate 33,056, forward strand.
ACCCGCTTTGCATTTTTTTTTTCTTGTTTGTTTCAGGCTGCTCATAATGATCATATAACTCATACATGTTACTTACAAAACAAATTAACCGAGTTGCAGATATTAACGTAGGCACTAGTTATGGGGAATAATCGGCTCTACCCCGCGTTCTTATAAGGTTCCGGTGCCATACAAATATGCGATCTACATAATACATTACTAATGCTTTTGGTTCAAAAGTTCATTACGAAAAAGAAACTGTATGTTATTGCTTACTTCTCGTGCTCATTCCAGGCCATCATTGAAGCTGATCACAGCCCATTTACCCGAAGCAGTCCAAAACTCACCTACGTCATTCCCCATAGACTTATAAGTTTCAATCAACTTCTCATTTAAGCCAGCAGGCAACCCGACAACCACGTCTGCTTTACACGTACGTAAAGCCAAAACCGGAAGACCTGAAGATTGCAAATCTTGGATTGCCTTCAGGAAGGGCGTGGTAGTATCCCACTGCAAGTCTCCAGTAAGCTTCCTGTAGTTCAAATCACCCTTAAAGATGATAAGACTAGATTTCTTCAACTCCTCAAAGAGATCACCTTGATATGGGATACTCCAGAAATTTTCATAAGAAGTCCAAAACGGATGATGTTGAATAGAAACCTTTCCTTGAGTAACTAAAGACTTGAGCTTAGATGCAAGATACTCGATGGACTTTTTACCTTCATCAGATCCATGAATTTCCGTGAAGAATTGAGTATCTGACAACTGACCAATCAAGTTTTCGAAATCTTTTGGCATGGTGTCGCTCACAAACCATGGGATTTCCTTACAGTGTAACACAACCGACTCCACAAGCCCGGAGTCAATCAAAAACAAAGATAAGCATAAATCAGCAAATAACTCGAACCCTGAATTGTCCAACACAATGTCGACTCTCTTCTTAGAGTCATTAGTCAATTGTTTCCAAGCTTGATGAGCATCGTTGACAATGATCTTTTCCTCGTTCTTTTTACGGACCTCGGCTCCTTGAACACTTTTAATATCTTCAAGTGTCACATTTCCAGCAAGAAGAGACAAGTCGGTGGCATTTCCCCACAAAGAGATATCAATAAATTCAAAGAATAAGAGCTTCAATGCGTCCTCATCGACGGACTCGGCTGTCAATTGCTTAGATAATACCTCATACCTTTTGCAAAGCTCCAAAACTCCAAAAGATGATTGCTGGAACGCTTTGTTCTTGGAGTTTTCAAAAACATCGAATTCTTTAAGATGAACAGTTTGCTTGAACCAAAGATTGATCAATTGGTATAAGTAACATTCCAAATATAACCACGGACCCGTAAGCCATGTCACCTTCTTGTGGAGGTTGTGCTTTTCCAATTCGGAGTTGTAGATGGAAAGCTCTGGTTTGATCTGGATTTCCAGTTCTTCGAATGGTCTGACACGTGCGTCCTCGCGGAATTCTTTTAAAAGATTCTTCAATTTGGACGTAACGATATCACCACATTTTGTTGCTTCTGGGAAGTCTTTGGTGTGGGCAGCAATGTCGTCAATGGCACCTTCTAAAATTGTGGGCCATCTTTTATGAACTGTAGGATATGCAAAAGATTTTGGATCATCGTTGTAGGATGGAAGTGGGAGGGACATGATTATAGATTGAAATTTAACAAAGAGAAAGAAAAGTTATTGAGAATCGAGGGAACCACCATTACTAATTAAAGCCAATGGGCAGACCGTGCTCGGCTCGGAGTAAACCACCGCAGATTTACTTATATGCCGACTACGCTACGTGATTAAATTGCTTTCAGGTTTGCTGATATTTGGAACTTATAAAACTTAAACTAAAACAACTACCCCCACATGAAACGACCGAGGTTGCAAGTGAAAGCGGCAAGCCGCGAGACACTAAAGGAGTGAAAAAACGAAACAATACTATACATAATTGAAATTAATTGCAAGGCATGTTTACTGTCTCTTTGCGTATTCGGCCTTCTCTTTCTCGTATCTCTTCTTGTCAGTAGCAGCCTTGTTCTCGTAAGGAACCTTTTCGTCGGCATTCAAAGCCTTCCATTTCTCACCCAACATCTTACCGACTTGACCGAAAGTGATACCTGGGTTTTCAGCTCTTACTATGTCTCTGTTTTCATTAGCGAAAAACATGTATGCAGACAAAGATCTCTTTGGTGCATCTGGGTCCTTCTTTTTTCTCGACGACTTTTTTCTTTCAGTAGACATTGCTAAACCTTGTTAGTAAAGAAAATGTTTTATAGAACCGTGGTGGCTTTACCAAATCAGAATATTTTTGATTGACCTGTTTCACTTTGGAGCACGCGCATTCGCATCAATAAAGGCCCCATAATAATGGCATTGGGGTGTCTCGGAGATGTTGCTCTGAACGTCCGAAATCCAAACCACGTAAACCGACCACCACCATTCATAAACAAACCATAAAACAAAAGACAAAGTATTCCCGAAAGTATTTGGGTTTTATACTTTCATCGATTATTGTAATATGATTGCAAAAGCCAATGTCAGGATGTCGAGACGTCCATCTGAGTGTGCTGGTATTTTTTATTGTGGCAACAATTAAATACTTCAGAATCAAAAGAATGATACGTCTCCAACAAAATATAACAAATACCCAAGTTGTGAAAGACGAATCATCAAATGCTTCATTGAAGATTTAATAAGTTGGATGCGCGCCGCGCGATTTGTTGTTTCGAAAATGTTAACATACTGGCTTATAGTGTAGCTTTACTATGAGGAAAAATTTGGTAGCAATTTTGTTTGTGTGGGAGTTGAACCCACCCTATATAGTGGGAATGGCTGGTGCGCGAGGATAGTGATAGGTAATGCGCAGGATGTGCGTAAATACCAGTCCACGTATATTTGCTGCTTCTTTGGTGCGCCTTTGGGCACGTTCCTAGACGCCATTCTCACTTTGGCGTTGGAATTTAATCCATTGTTTACTGCTGGTGGGAGACTTCTCTGTTTAGCCAAGACATTTTTATGCGGATATAACATGATTTCTGTCAAACACAACTAAAAGTGTATAAGGGTTCTGTCATACGACTTTTTCAACATAAATTATTATATTGACCCCGATAGTGTAAATAAAACCATACCGAATCATTGTATTGATTTCATTGTGCCCATTCCTCGCGGCGCGTTCAGCCCCCGCTCCAACCACGGGATCGCTCCGCTCGGAGCCAAAATTTATTGTTCGCTCCACTCCTAACCCAAAATCGCACTTTTGCTGACTTGCTGCAGGGAGCAATCACGCCTCCGCCATACTTTATTATTGAGTTCACCTGATTAGGGCTGCCCGGCATTCTCGCTTGTAAAATCTTTATAAAGAAAAAAAGAACCTCGCCCAAGAAAATTGGACCGTCCGTCTCAGATGCTCCCAATCCACGACGCAATTACTAATTTGTTCCTTTAATTTTTTTTTTTTCTTTTTTTTCGTAAAGCTTTCAATTTAAAGAATCTTAACAACTACTTACACTCATAAAAACATAGGATTAGCTCACTAAATACTCAGTCAATATATCGGTCATTTAGTACCATCCACGGTATTGATTGTTGTCTTGATAAGTACCATATTGAGGATATTGTTGATAACCGGCATATTGTGGGTGGTATTGTGGAACGCCAGAAGGAGCTGGAGTGCTTTGATGGTTTCCTTGTTGCTGGCCATTTTGTGGTGCTTCAGTTTGCTCGCCAGTTTGGCTGCCCTGTGGGTATGGCTGACTGCTTGGGTAACCGTTGTATGGATATCCACCTCTGCTTCCAAATTGGTTTGGGTTACCGTAGTATTGAGCAGCGTAGAACTGGTTAGCAGCTTGAGCACTTTGGGCAGTGTTTTGTCCCGCAGTGTTCTCAGTCTCGGCTCCAGCATCACTACCTTGTGGTTGTTGGTGTTGTTGCTGTGGTTGAGCTTGTTGCATTCCGTATGCGCTGTTGGTAGCACCCATACCCGCACCGTTGCCGTAGAATGGGGTGTTATAGAAGTAGCTATAGTAGTTAGGGTAAGCAAATGGAGCACCGCCTGGGACTTGCTGGTTCTGTTGTGGGGTTTGCAAACCTTGTTGGGTAGAGTGAGCCACCAATGGAGATTGGGAGATTTCAGCAGGACCAGATGGATTCGCACCAGGGGTTGCAGCCTTGAGGTTGTTAGCAGTGTTTACCTGGTAGTAACCTGGAGATCCCATCGATCCCAAACCAGTCTGGTTGAGTTGTCCGTAGGCAGAATAGTCAAAAGATGGGTAGCCAAACTGGGCTGGGATGCTTCCTGCACCAGCTTGTTGTGGGAATTGTTGTTGGGTTTGCTGGAATTGACTGTAGTAGTCGTAGCCTTGGCTAGAGGTGGCCTTTCTTTGTTGCTCATACTGTTGCTGATAAGCTTGTTGCTCAGTTTGCTGTTGAGCCTCCTGTTGGGCGTGCTGTTCTTGAGGCTTTGCTTGTTCATTGACCGGTTGGTTCTCTTGAGGTTGTTGCGAAGGCTCGGTTTCTTCCTGTTTAGCAACGAATGATGGGACTTCTTGAGCTGGTTCCTTAGTTTGAACTTCCACTGCAGCCGGCTCAGGTTGCTTTGCATCTTCCAAAGACAATGAGCCAAAAGACACGCCAACATTGTTCACTTGTTGAGGTAACACAACCTCGGATTCCAAAACAGGAATAGAAACCAGTTCACTTGGTTGTTCCGGCTCTGGGGCCTCAGAAACTTCCTCTGGGCTTGCTTCCTCTTCGGCGACTGCTGCAGCTGCCTCTTCTGGAACGCTCTGAGTTTCTACCTGAGAAGCTTCTGGTTCACGAGTTACAGGCTCCACTTGTTCTGGTTCAGGCTCGGAAACCTTCTTTTGAACTGGTTTCGCTTTTGGCTTGATGGCAGAAGCCCATGAAGTTGATGTTTGAACATTTGAAGACTGCGTCTTTTGAGATGGTGCTGGTGGTACTGCTTCAGCAGCAACTTCTGGTTTGTTTTCTTCAACTGCGGTTTCAGGTTGAGCTTGGCTTGGCGTGACCTCCTTGGAAACGTCAGCGGATTCCTCTTGAGTCTTCGTTACTTGCTTAGCCTTTGGCTTAACATTGTCTTTGGCCAAAGCAGCGGCCCATGAATTTGACGGAATTGGCACAGATGCGGCAGATGGAGCAGATGTTGTTGTTGTTGCTGCTGCTGGAGCTGCTGGGGCGGATGGAGCAGGTGTGCTAGAGGATCCACCAGCAGATGAAGTTGCTGCATGTGGTGGTTCTTTCTTGGGGCCAGCCGGTGGCTTTCTCTCTCTTCTCTTGTCTGTCTTTGGCTGTCTCTCTCTAGAGAACTTGCCGCCCCTTTGGTCTCCCAGAGAAGCTGTGTGTGGGTTTGATGCAGCAGATCCAGCATTCGAATGCTCTGTTGTCTTTGTGGCGTCGTCTCTTCTTTTATTTCTGGGCTCCTTCTTAATGGGCTCCCACTTCGAAACCTTGTTGTTAACAATCAAGTCAATGACGACCTCCACATCGTTTCGATGTTCAGATAACAAGGAAGACAAATCTTCGGATTCCCAGTCGGGGAACATCTCCGACAACATTTGCAATTGTGTCTCTTTGGCAGATGAAGCAGTGGTTGCCGATGAGCCCGCCGCACCCTTCTTAGCTTTATAATTTCTTCGTTGTGACATGATTTCGTGATATGTGAGGATGGCAGAGGTTGGGAATTCTTTGGTATCTGTCTTCCGAGCTTATACTATGATTTCAAATTGGTCTCTTGAGGGTAAAAACAGAGGATCACTTTAATACAATGACGTCAAACCTTGCGATTGCTCTAATCTAACGTTGCTCACGTGTAGCTCCCAAACGAGGTATAAATAAAACAATCAATCGGTGGAAATTATCTGTTTCTCAACTTTAGCCGAAAACGCAAAATTCAACAGGTTCAAATGTACTTAATTCAAGAAAATAGTTGATGGTGGAACAATTTTTTCGTTCTTTTTTCTCACACTAGGCGTTCGACAGTGACTCGGTGTGCGCACGAAAGTTGTCCAGCGGAGGTCACGTGCCGTTTTAAAAGGGTCTTGTGTTTTCCTTTCTGGTCGTTAATTGTCTCGCACTGTTTTCCAGCTGCGACACATTCTTAACAAGGAAAATGATGTTACATAGTGGCATTTAATAATCATGATACTATTCTAATTTTAAATTAATCTAAATTTAAGGCAATCTAAGGTAATCTAAATTTAAATTATTCTACTCTTATTAGAGACCTTAAGTCCTTCTTTTCACTATCTCAAGTATCTCGTTCACAACACTCTGTGAAGAAGGCTAGCACTTTTACTATCTGAATCAGAATCGAGGAGACGCGGTGCAATTAGCAGCTCTGCCACTGACTCGAAAAGATTGTCAATGATTCTCTTCAAGTGACCTCCTGTTTGTTTGAAATCTGGATATGAGTTCACTTCCAAGAGCTTCACGGAGAGATCTTCGTTCACCAAAAAGTCAACACCAAATATTTCAACAGCATTTGCCATCGGTTGGAAATTGATTTTATCCACTGATGAAGCTGCAGTGAAAAGTTGGCCTGTTATCTCCTTCACTTGCTCAAAAATTTTTTCCTTACTCTCTGCTTCAATGCCATGCAAATCCCAGAAACTAGCAACAAGAGGATCATTGCCCTCCTGGAGACAGGTATTGGTTAAATGCCCAGCAAGGTCAATGATCGAGTCATCAGTTTCACCTTCAGGAGTTATGTAGCTAGTCTCTGCAAATAATGCGAGAATATTCTCGTAAACAAAAACCTGTAAGTCACCTGCACTCACCACGTAAGTCCGGAGATGAAATTTCTTTGATTGGTATTCTGGTAGAAGCAATGGTTTGTCTTGATACTCTTGCACTATGAAGTGACGAAGTTGGGATATAATAACACCGTTGTTTTTTTCGTCTTGAACTTCCGCTTCCTCGTCATCGGAATCACGGCCTTCTTCGAAAGAATCGAAAATGGCTTGAAGCTGTTCAAGGCTTCTGAACACGCGAATACCTTGACCTTTGTCACTCATACTGGGTTTAAGGATCCAAGTCTTGTCACCTTGCTCAATCTCTTCTCTTAATTCGTAAGCGTCATCCAAGGAGTCATCCAAAAATTCAGCGTAGTCCACTTCAAGCTGAAACGTGGGTGGAACTGCTTTTTTGAGGATAGATTGTGGGTTTTTGGCAACAAAATGATGAATAGTATTTGCCAAGTAATGTTTTCTAATCAAAGCTTTCCGGTAGATATAGGAAGGTGTGAAGTATTGGGTGGAATTACTTTGAATCAAGTCTAGGTCAAGATCCTCGTATTCCCCATAATGGAAGACCTTTAACTCTGGCTTTTTGGGAATCTCCTTTAAAATCAGCGGGTCGGTGGTAACTTCGATACCCAACTTTTTGTATGCTCTAGAAAGAGGCTCAAAAATGTATGAGTCCTTTTCAACCGTGATTAACACAAAGGATGTTTTTGCCCCTGGATTTTCCACTGACCTTTTGTCTGAGGTTTTCAAGATTATTTCTCCTTCGAGGGGGCGCACTGCCTTGAATGTGGCTTGTAAGGGCGTGACACTTATCCCATCGTCATGCAATACTCGACTATCCGAATGGTTGAGATCTTCCACCGACTCATCCCACACCTGTTGGAACTTAGGCGCCCATGAGTATTTTCCATCGCCCAAGTGCTCGTAAATAGAGGCCCATTTGTTGCTAAGAATAGGAGCATACTTGATCTTTGACTTTCCGAGCTCAAGTGATGGAATGAGGGGAACGTTGATGGAGAACAAATCTATGTGTTCCAGTTTCTTCAATTCTTGGTACAAGTGTTCCACGAGTTGAACAGAGATTTTGCTTGCCTCTTTGAGAATTTCATAATTGTGTTCCAAACTACGGAATTCGTACAGAAGTGCAATGGATTTAGTTCCATGGGTTGCTGCCTCCATGGCCGCACCAACAGTTCCACTAGCCAAGATGTATAAATCCCCGGAATTTTTCCCAAAGTTGGGTCCACTGATCACCAAATCTACTGGCTCAGGGTCAGGCAAATGGTGCAATCCGATATCAGCACAAGCTGCTGGTGTACTATCGATCAAGTTCCACTCTTGGTAACCTGCATTGATAAGGGTTTCCTGACGGCATTCAAATGGGCCTTCGTATGAGTTAATATTCTCATTAAGCGTGGAAGTGCTGTCTTTAGTGTATATGTACGTAGTGGTGAGAGATTTTCCGGCAAAATGTGCTTTCCCGATCCAAGATCTTTGTTGATTAGGCACCACTATCAGCACCTTCCAATCGGTAGACCGACAAATTTCATCGACGAAGTACTTCATGTACGGACAACTCTTGTCATCCAAAGGGCCATCATCATTAGTAAGAAGAACATGCATTGTGAAAGGGAAAGATTTCTGTAAATATATCCAGATATTTTTTTAGGTTGGCTTTCTTTTTCACGTGTTTCGGCAAGTATCGCTAAGGTGACACACTCTTGTGGCATTGCGGGCATCGCACTGGAGCGAAACCTGCCTCGACGATTTCTGCGAGGCAGGTTACAGTAAGCTACGGTAATTATGTCAAATAACATGACGCTTAGTGAAATTTTTGAATAAAATTTTTCCTTTGAATACATAATATTGCCTAACGTTTACCATCAGAATATGAGATAAGAAATGGGGGAAATGCCAAATACGCTAAACATTTATCACCATTTTCATGAGGGTTTGAGGTTACTCAGATTAAACCAGGCTCGGGTGTGAGTATTGCGCACCGGTTGAAAAATGAGGACGAAAAAATATTGAAAAAGTACTCAAACAATCTGTCTCAATATCATTGATCTGAATATTCATTCACTCATTCGCCTGAAAAATCAGTAGAAGAATCAAGATCCACTGTTGTTGAGATGTCTTTCTTTCTCGGCAACACTGCTCAATACTCGGGTGTCGAGGTAAACCCGGAGAAAGTGAAATTGGCTGAAGTTCAGTTCACTGTCATGTCCTCCACATTCAACAAAATGCTTCATCAATGTCGGGAAAAATGCATCGCTCATGAATACGGTGAGGGGGATATCAATACGGGTGAAACCTCTTGTACCGACAGATGTGTGGCCAAGTACGTGAAGGCCAATACCATGATAGCTCAAGAAGTTCAGTATAAACTCCTTCCAAACGAGATGCCTGAGTATAAAAAGGTTCAAACCATGTTGAAAGAAAAGCCGTGATGAATCTTTACCAGCATGTCACATGCGTTGATTTGTTTACCTTCCCATGAATGAATAATGGAGTTTACCTTGAGGAAAATTGCATTGCGTGATGAATTCACTTCTCAAAACTGATCTGGATATTATCATGATGCGTTTGTTGACAACCCTCAAAGATCCACGAGGAAAATACCTTACTTGCATATCCCTACCGGGTTGAGGACGCGGTATTACTGAATGAGTTGTCTGCTGGAGTGCTGACATGAAGCCATTTCGCCAACGTCTCATAAAAACTCTTCACACACTATATAGACGATTTTTTCCCCTCACATTGTACATATTAAAATGACTTTTATTTCTTACTCTTCTGTTGTTCCCTTTTCATTGTATTATTCCGTATGCATATATCTCGATAGAAAAAAAATATCACGTTATACTAAAAGATATATAATTACAATTGGTTCTTAGCGTGGAAGACGTCCAAAGCCTCGGAGATTCTGGCAGACATGGTCTTCTCACCTTCTCTAACCCAGACTCTTGGGTCGAAGAACTTCTTGTTTGGCTTGTCCTCACCCTCTGGGTTACCAATAGGAGACAACAAGTAGTCCTTCTTGTTCAAGACGTAGTCACGGATACCGGTAAGGTAAGCGTATTGACAGTCAGTGTCCAAGTTGACCTTGACAACACCGTTCTTGATAGCAATGTCAAACTCCTCTTGGGTAGAACCGGAACCACCGTGGAAGACCAAGTACAATGGGTGCTTGTTGTCAGTACCAATTTGCTCCTTGGCGTACTTTTGGTGCTCACCCAAGATGGATGGTCTCAAGACAACGTTACCTGGCTTGTAGACACCGTGAACGTTACCGAAAGCAGCAGCAATGGAGAAGTTTGGAGAGATTGGAGCCAAAGCCTTGTGGACGGCAAAGACAGTCTCTGGTTGAGTGTACAAAGACTCCTTGTCAACATCCTCGTTGTTGACACCGTCTTCCTCACCACCGGTGATACCGATCTCCATCTCCAACCATTGGTTCATCTTGGCCATTCTGGTGAAGTACTTGACACAGGTAGCAATGTTCTCGTCATCGGACTCCTCAGACAAGTCCAACATGTGGGAGGAGAACAATGGAGTACCGTTAGCGGCGAAAAACTCCTCGTCAGCCTTCAACATACCGTCGAACCATGGCAACAATTTAGCGGCACAGTGGTCAGTGTGCAAGACAACTGGGACACCGTAGGTTGGAGCAATAGCTCTGATGTAGTGAGCAGCAGCAATAGAACCAGCAATTGAGGCGGCTTGGTCAGTGTTGGAAACACCCTTACCAGCGAAGTAAGCAGCACCACCTTGGGAAGTTTGCAAGATGATTGGGGACTTGCTGTCACGTGCAGCCTCCAAAGAAGCGATAACAGTGGAAGAGGTGGTAACGTTAATAGCTGGGATAGCGAAGCCCTTCTCTTGAGCGTAGTCGAACAACTTCTTAACGTCGTCACCGTAGATAACACCAGATTTTTGCAAAACTTCAGCCATTGTAATTATTTGTGAAATAGATTTATAATTCTAAGGAGAAAAAAAAAGAATGAGTCCACGGGTTACGTGGACGGAAATGCTTCTTATATAAGAGGAGCACTCCGCTCCGGGGCACACCCCAATGTTGCCGGCAAGCAAAGCGAGCGCGACATTTTTAACTACACACCATTGCTTTGCGCGACATGTGCTCCGCTCCGAGCTGGACGAAGGCTGGCGTTTTTTTTTTCTGGCTTCTGCCAAAGCAAGATTAAGGGTCAGAAGATCTTGGTTTGTGTCTGTTAGAGCTTCTGTTCCAGAAGTAGTTGAGAAATCTTCTTTTGTATTGATTATTTCGACTTTGTCCCTACAATACGACGATCATTCGACCTCTTAGAGAATGTCGTCATCTCCAAGACTGCCTGCAGCTGTGACGTATGCTTTAGGAGGGCATGTATATGGAAAACGCCCGAAGCGTTTCGAAGCAAAGGTAGTTAAATCAGGAGAAATAGTAGTAATAAATTTAGGATATACGAAACATTCAATCCAGTGAGAAAAAATATAAAGAAATATTTAGCTGGCATATGTATAATTTATGCGGGAAACAACCATCACTTTGGGTATTATCTTCAAATATTTACATACCCCGTGCAAAAATAAACCCCGGTCTGAGGTGGTCCCGCTGATCCGCACGTCTCAGGTCCGAAGGTTATATAGGCGCATGTTTTTTTGTCGAGTCTGACTTAATCACCACGCATTCATTGGCTGGGCTTACATCATAGTGCGCCGGGCCTAGTTTGGATGACCCCTCACGTGTGAGCAAGCGCGGCAGAGAAAGGTTGCCCAGATAAAAAAAATTAGAGTAGAATTAAAAAAAAAAAAAAAAAAAACATTCGAAAAACACCGAGAGGTTGTCAGCCAGATTCATTGGTGCATGCTTGGGGATCCGCGGTCTCCGAGAAAGTTAAAGCGATTATGTTCATTGAGTCTATTAAAGGCTTTGTTTTATTGTCTAAATTTCATCTCTCTAATAGCTAGCGAATATAACTTGGCCTATGACATGAGTGAATAAAAATGTTTGAGGAGAGATCTAAATTTGTTTCAACCTAGCTACATGTCTCTTACTTAAACCTCAAACCATACATAAACAAACTCCAGGTTTACTTCTTGAAGAATTCGGCTATTTAGTTTTTTTAATCTCTCTGGTTTTGTCTACCTCGGAATGACATTCTATACTTCCCATTTGTAAGTTAATACCTTCCTCGGAAACTTCAAACGCATGATAAAGCTACAGAAGCAATAGTATTATATAATCTAATCGAAAGATCTGAAAGCACTATTGTATACCTTAAATCTGAAAATTTCATAATTCTAAAATATTATTTTAAACCCACATAGCCTTGAATATCTTTGTTTCTCCCATTTGTATGCTCGTGTTGCCTATCTCAGGATAGCGTGTGAATCTGCCGCACCATAGTGCGCTTTCGTCAGGCCTCAAGCTCTTTCACCAGTGCTCACATGGATTTGGTGCCTACTATAATATCTCTCTGAAAACATCTCGCTATCCAACAGTGATTATTAACTGAATCTTTTGAACCATATTATTGCAAAATCCTATATGATGCCGAAATCCGTCGACTATACTGAGGATGGCTTCCGATTCTACTCCTTTGACCCTGCGTCGGAAATACAATTCCAAGCCATTGCCAAGTTGATAGACGTACACTTGTCAGAGCCTTACTCCCTATATGTTTATTGGTATTTTTTTCATGAATGGCCGCAATATTGCTTCCTTGTTAGTACTGAGCATTCGCTGGACATTGTTGGTGTAGTTATATCCAAAGTGGAGCCTCATCGGTCAGTCAGAATGAGAGGCTATATTGGCATGCTCGTTATTGACCCCACGTTTCGTGGACAAGGTTTGGCAAAGAAGCTTGTTAAGTTAAGTATCAACAAGATGATGGAGTGGGATTGTGTGGATGAAATAATGCTAGAAACGGAAGTTGATAACGTTGCAGCTTTATACTTATATGAGCTGTTTGGATTTTTGAGAACAAAAAGAATGCATAGATATTACTTAAACGGAAGCGATGCCTTCAGACTCATACTACCTGTTCTGGAAATTCTGGGTACAAGAATTGCTTTTCTTCCGGTCTTAGGACATAAAAATGCATTAAATGATACGGGTTCAAGGGCATTTTAGCGTGTCCCGAACCACATAGAGTTTTAAAGTGAACTTCTTCTAGGAATGGGAATTTTCAGTTGTTATATATAGAATAGAAATGGAAATCTGTAATATTGTTTTCTTAAGTTTCGTATATCTATACGCCTTTCGATCGCCTTTTTTTTTTATTTTGCTCAACAAAACAAATGCCATGGGGTAACATAATATAAACTAAAAGATCCTCACTATAAAGATGGTCCTGCAGCTTCAACATCACTTCGCCCTGCCTCTAACGCCCTCATTGAACCAGCTATCAGTAAGAACTCAAGAAAGGCAGCCAAATTAAATTAACAACAAACACAATACAATAAAACAAACACAAGATGCTAGATGAGAAATCCATCGAGGTGATCTCGCGATTTAAACTGGCACTTCTTACGCGCTCCCAAAAACCTGCTTCCAATAAGACGTTATCGCTGTCTAACAGAGGAAAAAAATTCCCTTCTGCAGAAACAAACCCTCAAGCACTCACGCCAAAGATTGTGGAATACGACGGTAGTCATCATTTAGTTCTCACCAATGACGTTATTGAGCGTACAAATTATAGTAACAAGAGACGATGGCTGGATTTCTACCGGTCTGAAAACCCTAAAGAAAGTACCTCCCCATCTGAAGCTAAATACGCGCGTGACGGCGATAGTGACGGTGACGAAGATGATGATGACAGCGATGATGAGAGGAGCGAGGAGAACCCCTTGAAAAAGTTGCGGCTTAGTGAAATTTTGGCACCATTGGCGCATCCATCGGAATTATACAACCATCCTGCAATCTCAAAAACATACAAGCTGACGAGCCTCTCGGTTTTGGCTGCTGAAATCATCGAGATCATCGAAGTTGAGCAGAATACGCTCAATCATTACAATAAACTCTTGCAGGTTTTGGATGGTGAAGATTGGTATTACCAGCTTGAAGAGAATATGGACCTCCCGGTGTACGATCATGGGTTGGACGACTCGCAATCGGCAGAACAAAATGTTGAGGGACGAGATGATGTAAACCCCAGTTCAGCATCCGAGTCAAAATCGGGAAACAACGAGAACAATTCTGCTGCTGAAAATGATGATAAAGAGTTTGAAAATAAAAGAATTACCAGGGCTGCTGTTCAGCCCGAACCCCAAAGTGAAGTGACGGATCCATTTTTTGCGCTCCCGAAATCGTTGGAAATTTACGAGCGCCAGCAAGCAAAACACTTGGAGGATGCTGAGGATGATGAGGATGAGTATGGGGCTATTCAGCAAGAGCTCATCAACTATTTGCAAGTTAGTATACAACGTCAGCACGAGTATATTAAAAACCTCACAACTATTCGGGCTGGTTTGGTCAAAGCTGACAGATATAAAAAAGATTTGTTGAGATGGGGAAAGGAGATGAGTGAAAAAAAATACTGATTCATTAGACTATTTGATCAACGGGTATTGACAAGTGGGATATTAAATATGTTGGTTGCACAAACTGCATAAACCTAATAAAAACTTAAGAGGTAGTAGTACTAGAAGCACAAATCCAGCGATCTTTATTAATGGTATTATATAGAGCATTGTCTGTTGACCCGTTCCAGGAGTTTTTATCTTGAATACTTTACAAACTTACCATGCATGGGAAATCTTT